>CM031237.1:739960638-740248422 GCA_018340775.1 Taxus wallichiana var. yunnanensis | reverse complement strand
CTCCATATTTGAAGCTGATGGTTGCTACATGAATGACCCAAGTTCTCTCCTCTACGGGCAATACTTCATTTCTCTTTCTAAGTATCGTGGCCAAGGTTAAATTTTGGATTATTTTATGGTAAACATTGTCTTAGTTGCAACATCTAGGGAGGAGGAGCCCACTCATGATTTAAGGAAGAGAATCTCTGTAGAAAGAAGTAATAGAAACTATTACTCCAAACTTGGGAGTAGAAAGTTCCATAGATGTTGGATTTGAGAGAATTCAATGTTGAAATTCAGAGATACAAACTTGATACCTATAGCCATTGAAGTTTTATTGTCGGATAATAAATATAGTGAGCTTAAGGAAGAAATTAATGGCAAGTAGCTCTGGATAATTGTCGGAGGCCATTCTAGGAACATTACAAATATAGCTCCTTTTGGAATAAAGTTGGTGTGTAACCATGTTTATTTTGCTGGATACTTTGTTCTTTATTCTTTTCCACTCATCACTGAACGTTGTAGCCGGGATACAGTTCAAAACCTTACCATCCACAGAAAAGTCAAACGAAGCTCCAAATGCTTCAAAAGTTAAAACTAACTGCATGCCCCAAATCCATTACCATAAAATCAAATGACAGACAAATACTAGATTCTATGAATTCCTAGAGAAGTACTATTGCACAAAAAGAGTTAATATAGAGATAACAATCTTAACAAATAATGTATAAACACTTATAATTTAATGGGCCCGCTGTTGTGAACATATATACCTCTATAAATTGACCACCTCATAAAATCAAAGATTGTGCCCGTTGGTATCAAATTCTTGGCATTTTTAATCTTCTCAACAGACAGTACAATCAAAACTCTCCTTTCGAGCACTAAAATCATGTTCTGCACTATTAGTGATTTCCTGCGGAGAACATTGTGACTGGCAGGTATGGTCAAAGCCATAACACTTCAAATAACACCTTTGTGTACTGGTCAAAAGGCATAATGCCTCAAATAGCACCTTCAGGTATGGTTCAAAGCCATAACACCTTAAATAGCACATGATTCCCTCATGAACTCAAGATAATTGCCAACAAGAAGCAATCAAAATTTCAAAAGGATGCTACTGTAGAGAGTAAATTAGTTCAGATTAAATCACTATCCCTGGAATTAAATTCTCACTGTCATAAAAATTTGCCTTATCTTGGACTTCTGTGGCTCAATTTGTTACATAGCTCTATACTAAGTCACCAGGTTCGAGTTCGAGTTCAAGTTTGACAAGGATAAAATTCAGTTCAAGTTCGTCCAGTGGATAAAGTTCAAAAAAATCGACATTAAGTTCGACCAAAAAATAAAATAAAAAATAATAATTATATATTTATATATAAATAAATAAATAATAATATAAATAAATATATATAATAATTATATATATTTAAATAAATAATATAATATAAATATAATAAAGATTATAAACAAATAAATTTTCAAATAAAAAAAGATAAAATATTAATACATATTAAATACGTATTTAGAAAAGATATATAAAAAATCAAATAAAAACTAAACTTTATAAAGATCTAACCATTATCTAAAATAAAATTAGGATAATCAAAAGAATAAAAACAAAACAAAAAACAGCGATGAAAAGCCCCTTTCAGTGGACTCGTGGAGTATTGATGAATTCGTTTTTTGCGTTGTTTTTTTGCAGAGGTGATGCTGGTCGCAGATTCGCAGTGTGAGCTCCTCCCAGTCGTGTACAGCCTGCCATGCCATGCTCGAATCTCCTGTGGCGAACTGTTTTGCGTTGTTTTTTCTTTATAGTCTGTGACGGGATGTATAGGAAAAAGAAACCCTTCCCGCAAACGTGAGACATGGCTACCTCGTTGTTATGCAGCCCACACATCAGCAGAAACCCTAACCGAACTCCAACGAACTTGGCGAATTTTTCATTGTCGGATTTTAATCGCCGAATTTCGAATTTTTAGGTAAAAATTCGGCGAACCTTGTGACATAGGCTCTATATATAACCTGGTATGAAAAGAAATCCCTTTAAGATTTACATGTTGGGTTCATTAATTTGGAGAACCCTAATTAAAAATCTTCAAGTAGGCTTAGTTAAAATATCACACAATAGACCCCTCGGCCTCAAAACATAGTGCAGAGACATGCCATTTCTTCTCCTAGGAAGTAGGATGATTCCTGCCCACCAAAACTGTAGTTTCATGCCAATTCATGATCTAAGCCTGCTTGAAGGATCTAAGAAATGTTTGCTGGAGACCTTTTCATCTTCTGGCCCAAGTTATCAGAAATGCAAAATGTGAAATGAGATGGCATGGGAGCTGCACTATCAAACTAAATTCTTTTGTTTTCCATATTCCCCAAAATAAAGGTTTCTCAAATTGAAAATTACCCTGGATACACACTGAAAAAAACTGTAAATCAAAGCAGTCTAGCACAAGGAGACAAATTCACTCACTCAATAGAGAACACAACAAATTTTGAGCTCTCCCTCACTATAAAAGGATTTGTATACCATTTTCCAGATCTAATCATTATCCTTGGGGAATGATAATCTCCAGCATATCAGTTGTAGTTTGTGTAAAACATTCCAGGCATCTATACTATCCTTTATTCCTAGTCCTAGAGAAGAGCTTAAAATCCTATGACACACTCCAAGTACAAGATTCTTTTAGCAGAAACTTGTCAACTATCCCATTCCTATAAACATTGACAATATACATTTATACCATATACCCAACATTTATACCATATACCCATGCACACAATTCTCCAGATCACCCAATGGGATAGCCAAGAGTCGTAGACTTGCCATCCATCTACTGAAAGCACATAGCTAGGCCTAGAAGTATCTTGTTGGGGCAACAAAGTCGTATTAACGTTTGTCGACACCTCTCCTCACATCCTTGATATCCTCATGCAAATATTCAAATCCTCTTCTCAACATGCCTTCGATATCATCAGAAATGGCTAATCATTCTATGGACCAAATTTGCATTAATTTCAACTGCTACTTCAGAATCTCTGCCTTCCACTCCATTATTTATTTATCTGTTTCTGGAAATAATGTGATTCTTCTTCTCTGTCATAGTCTTCTCCAAGTTTGCAGATGCACACTCGTCCACATTCAATACCAGCTCGATCAGCTTTTGATGACATTCAATTCAACAAATGAATACTGTGGTCTTTATTCCACCATGAACACTGCATAGAACATTGTGCCAAGGAAAAATGTTTTCCATGATTCCATCACCGCATTATACATTCACAACAATGTAAGCTGGTCTGGTATTGCTGGCATAGTTCGAACAAGTGATCATTTAACATTGTATCAGCTTTTTGTTTCTTGGTTTTTGTATGTGTTTGGCTTTATCCAACCAGCACATTCCCCCATCTTTGTAAATGTATATAATCAACTCGTGGATATTTCCTTTTTACTCTTTTTGTTCTCAACTATGTTTCTTCTTAGCTTATGTTGTGTGGTCTGAGAGGAACATATCATCAATGGGGTTTGAGTGTGTACTGTTTGTTTGGTGTATTTCTGTTTATGGATAACATTGAACATCTTGTTGCCTTCCCTCAACGACGGCATGCTCCACCATGTCTTTATCTCAGATTTAGTGTTTGAATGCACAAGCCACATCATGGAGAACATGAAAACACGTTTTGTTTGTAATACAATTCAAGGTGTTCCACTTAAATAACCCAAGTGACCTGACCCCAAAGCCTTCAAAGTTTTGATTTCTATGATTAAGTTGTCTTCAAGCCATTGGTCATTATACCAGGTTTAAATTCCATCCCTAGGTTCTACATCCCAAAGGAAATAGTCTCTAGTGAACATCCCAAATCCATCTGTGACGGGAGGATATGAGAATTCCCCTTGGCCACTTTTCAGAAGAATTTTAGTCCAATGTCTGTTGGAATGGACTTGTCAGAAGAGTTTTAGCCCTTCGCAAGTTTCTTTTCTACCTTTAATAGAAGTGGGGCATAAATATTGGTAACACTGAGAAGAGGTTATAACTTCCTATGAGACCAGTAGCAAGATGTTGAGCTGGTCACCACATCCAGTCTACACAAGATTATTTTATGGATCCAGTTAATAGATATTCCTCCTAGTTGCCTTAGATGTCTCTCCAAAACCTTCTTCTGTGCTGATTAATAAAGTCCACATTATATTTAGTCTCCTCGATGAAAACCATATCAAGAAATTCCAATCAGATCTGTGATTTCCAGAAGTTCATTTGTTGGCTGGAGCACTGAGAACCCTAAAATTTTAAGAAAAATGAATCATCTTCTTTTGCTAATACTTTTGGTCTTATCCAAGGTTGGCTGTTTGGCTCCAACAAGTAGAGGCCTTGTTTTAACAGCTCTATCTCTGATTTTCATCTTTTTGGACTTCCTGAATCTGGATTTTTTCTGACAGTTTTGATTGACTTGTGAGGTTTTTCGTCTTGAGTTTGTTGCTCCTTGTTTTCCCTATACGGAAAGAGAACTCCCTGTTCCTCCACTTATTTTGAAAACCTCTTCATCTTGAACAAGATCCATTGCTGATTTGGTAGAGGGAGATCCTGGTCGTTGTGGGGAATCTCTTCTACATGTCTTGTTAATAGATCAGTGGTTTATACTTGTTTATAGACTGATCTTATCCTTAGTATAAGGATGAGGAAAGTTTGTTTATCTAATTTTGGGTGGAGATGGTAATTAGATCAATTTGGACACAAAAGCACAAATGAAAAAGGTTCTTTCGTCTATTTGCAAATGAACATACCAAGAGCTTCTCTGATATTTTCAGGATTTGACTGTTTATAGATCCAATGGCAGATTGAACAGTCTAATGTACCTCCGGGCTTTCTTGGATTCCTCCTTAGAGAAGGCATAACAAATGCTCCTGGGCTTCATGAAGAAAACCACGCTATTATAGAACCGTGGCCTGCTGTTACACATTGACACAAGGTCTTTTCTGAGGAGAAATTGGCTATGCAAAGACTCCACTCTTCAAGTCCAATCCTCCTTTGGTCAGTCAATGGGCGGAGAACCACTCCAACAGAAATATCTTCCTTTGGCCAAAAACCTACAAATTTGCAGATTAGGGATTTCAGTGATAGCTTTTCCACTTCAGGGCCAATATCATCTTAAATTAATTTGACCACGGATTACTCCATGAAGGATCATAGACTACCATTTTGCATACATACCGAGTTCTTTTCCTGTCTAAGAAGTTTTGGAGTTCCTTCATTGTCCAGAAGCTGACTGTTTGCCTGTATCACCCCTATGAACATTTATGAATGAAAGAACATTGTCTTTGGAGGAGAGTTGTATCCCAGTGGATCATTTTAAACTTCCAAACAAGTATTCTTGGTCCTTTCAACTTGATTTTCCGCTAAGTCAATCCCAATCCCAGCTTCTCTAAGTTAAACGGAAGATTTTGGCACCACTTTGTTCCATGATTCTGTCATCAGTCCCCAAATTGGAGTGCCAGCTACATGAAACCATCTATCACATATAGATTGTAATGGTGAATGGCCATGGAAGTAATTCTTCAAGAGGACGACATTCTAAAGATGAGAGTCTTCATGAAGAAAATTCAACCACCTTTTTGCCCATTTGAAATAAGGACAGAAATTGTAGGTTTATAATTCCAATGCCCCTTTTGCCAAGCTACAGATTGGAAATTCTTTTCCAAGGATTTGAGTGCTAGCCTAAAAATATCTAAACAAACTTCCTTAATACCATCTTCAGATCATGAAACACAGAATAAACATATGTTGGTAACTAAAGAAGAAAATATTGCAACATAAAGACTATCCTTACCATGTTCAAGAAACTAGTAGACCGAGTGGCAAGCTTATTCTCCACTTTTCTCAAGAAGAGCTCCCAATTTGTTGCTTTCAGTGTTCTTGCATCAATAGGCACTCCAAAGCATATCATTATCAGGTTGCTATCTTGTTCGCTTCTGATGAGTTCAGGATTGCTGCCTTCATCAGAGACGAAAGCCAAAAAAATATTGATTTGAAGAAGTTGATTTTCCTATGCAATATATATTTAAACTTAAAGCTTGTTTCCAAATAAATGATTTCTTCCTATGGTGCTTAACTCGTTACCAAGTATCATTGGTATCAAGCTGATGAAATATCTAAAGATCTTAAATATGTGACAAGTACAACCATACATCAAAGCTATCTCTTCCCATCACAGTAAAGATATGACAGATTATTGATAACAATTATGTGAATGGAGCTCAAAACCAGGCATCCTTGCCTTTGCGTATTGAATAGAGAATTACTGAATGGACTCTCCATTCACTAGAAATGTTTGTAGTTTTGAAGATGGCTGTGAACCAAAGTAATTTATGTAAGCAAAATGCAAAGCATGAAATCTTGTTGCAATCTATAATAAGTGATAGCTGAATTCAAGAACATAATGGGATTTATGACCACTTTTGCAGAATGTAAGCCTTTCAAGAACATAATGGGATTTGCAACCAATTTTGTAGAATGTAAGCCTTTCAAGAACATAATGGGATTTGCAATCACTTTTGCAGTTCATAACTATAGTAGCACTGTCCACAATCTACCTCTCCATAGAGAAAAGCTAGTTTGGTTTGGAAGTAGTGTTTTAAATTTTGCTCCCATAACTAAGATCAAGACGATTAGGATAATCTTTGCTCTAGCTGCTTAGTTCGGATGGAAAGTTCATCAGATGGACATGAAAAGTGCCTTTCTCAATGGTGGCTTGCAAGAAGAGGTCTACATGAATCAACTAGAAGGTTTTGTCATACCTGACAAAGAAGAAAATGTATGTAGACTCATCAAATAATTATATAGTCTCAAACAGGCTCCCGGGCATGGTATATCAAAATTGATGAGCATCTTGTTCAACATGGATTATGGAGGAATTCTTATGATCCCAATCTCTACCTCAAAAGCAAGGGGGTTGTAATTGTTGTTGTCTATGTCGACGATCTTGTCATCACTAACAACATAGTGAAAATGATCAATGCAATGAAGAAAGATCTTAATTAATCGTTTGAGATGACAAATCTTTGGCTAATGCACTATTGTCTTGTCTTGGAAGTATGACAAAAAGATAATCATATCTTTGTTTCTCAATTGAAATATGCCAAGACCATGCTCAAGAAATTTTGGATGATGGATTGTATTCCCATTGCCACACCTATGAAAACAAGACTTAAAATGTCTGTATGCAGAATCCATCCCCACTAGTAAATGCAACTCTCTATCAACAATTGATCATGAGTATCATTTACCTAACTTATACAAGGCTAACTATCAACTTTGCGGCTAACTATCTTTCACGGTTCATTCGGGAACCCAAAATTTTGCATCGTCTCAAGTGGACAGGAGAGGCATTCTCGAGCATCTCAAATTTGTCATGTGCAAATGACTTTGTGAAAATATTTGCATGTTGTTCAAATGTTTGAAAAAAGTGAAGTTTGAATGTTTCAAGGGTGGATATGTCTAGAGGACCATCAAATTTAACATCTTGAATCATGTTAGTATACCATTTAGGCATACATTGAGTTGTCGTGGGTTGTGGTCTTAGTCATACCATTTAGGCATATTATGTGGATCTTCCCTAAACTTCCCTAAATCTATACCATGTTGAAGGGCTTCTCGAGACCTTTCCGACGGTATGTTGAACTTCAGAATCGAAGTTCGTATGCAAATTCTATCGCCGATCAAAGTTAAGGTCGTAAATGGTCAACCCTGGTCAATAGGTCAACAAGTGGACCAATGGCAAGGTGACACGTGGCAGTTGGCGAAAAAGAAAAATTGATGGTCTTGTAATGTTTCAAAATCAATTCCATGGTATAGAGCTTGTCACAAGCTTTCCGACGCATTTTGAACGGACCAAATCTGAGTTCGTATGCGAAAGATATGCATAGTCAAAGTTGTGGTCAAATGATGACGTGACACACTCTGACATGGACAAATGACATATTATGGGCGTGACACTTGACAGTTTGTAGTGGATTTGGATTTAAAATAATAAAAATAATCTATTTAATCCATTTCACGTGAATAAACCTAAATCCCATGGGATAAGAAGGATTTTGTGGCCAAAAAGTTATTTAAAGGTTTATCTTATCCCTTTTCCACCAAATGTGGGGTCAATGGCTAAATTGAGCCTAAACCTATCTAAGGGGCATTTGAACTCTTTGAATCGACCGTGCCAAAATACTTATTAGCCTTACCAACCAACCATTTTTAGCAATGATAAAATATGTTGATCAGTTGCTTTATTTAAATGGACATTTTAGATAGGTTATCGTGAATGGACAATCTCCATGATAATACAATTCCTTCTCTGTAGAGATCACCATTTTTTTTGAGGCACTTATTCCAAATTTTGCAATGGTGTAAGAAATGAAAATTTGTTCAAAATTGAGAGATTTCTTAAATGTAAATTTTGTTATAGGAAGTGTTGTATATTTTCTTGTGTAGGCATCTTTTCCATCGCATTTTTCATATAATCAAGCAAGAGATGAGCATTGACATAGATCTCGCATTTTCCAACCACTTCTGGTCCGAATCAAGCCATGGAGTAAAAAGGGAAGTTTTTCATAATTTCTCTAGTTTCCATAAATGTAAATCTATTTTATCCGTAGGTGTTGTATATTTCAAGTTGTAGACGTTTTCAAACATAATTTCACATGAAACTATTAATGAAAATATTGTAGGGGCCATACAAAAGGATGGACTTGGGAACATTGGAAGTAAATTGAAGAGTTCAAGAGGTCTAGAATCAACTCATTAAGGTATAAAGGTCTATTAAGTCATTAGTGAAGGGATATTGTCCTTAATTGGATGTTTAATAGATTGATTCAAATTTTATGTGAATCCTCAAGACATAAGCCATCGGTGAACTCTTATCAAGTTCTTGTGTTGTGGATTTGATTTCAGTTTTTAGAAGCTTTTGATCAGATAAAAGAATTCAAATTAGTTTATTTGATTAATTATTAAATCAAGCAAGAAATTGGATTAATTGGATTGAAGTTGTTTCAGTATCCATAACCCACAATCAGATAATGAATGCACTTGCAAATTTTGGAATCCAGAATTTAGATTGAGTGCATATTTTAATTCAACTTGTGATTATTTTTAATGGATTTGAAATAGATTCAATATATTCACTTAAGTTGGAAAAATCAGATTAATTGATCATATTGGAAGATTTTTTTAAAAATGGGTTTTCAAGACACCCAAAATTGAGTAAATTGAACTCATGATCAATGTTGAGTTTGATAAGTAATCATTTGAGAATTTTATTTAATATGGAAAAATTTAAGTACATTTTCAGATTAACACTATCACATGCAATTTTGGGAACATCATTCTTAATATGATTGATTCACAATTAGGTGGTTGTCAGGGAACCAAGGAATATTTAGTGAGTTCGTGAGAAAGGAGCCTTAACAAGTTCATTCTTCTCAAAAAACTTAACATTCGTGCTTGTGTACACTTTTACGGTCTCTCGATACATCAATCTATATCCAAGTGCTTCTTCATTAGACCCTATTAAGATGTATATCTTAGCTTTCATGTCAAGTTTCGTTCTCTTCTTCTTGGGAATGTGCATGCTTGCTTTGCATCCAAATATTCTAAGATGTGCAATAGATGGTTTCCGTCGACCATGCTTCAAGTCGTGTTACTTCTATCAAGAGCAACCATGAGAAATTTGTTCAACAAATATATTGTTGTCTTAGTTGCTTGAGCCCAAAATGTCTTCTCGAGGCCTAAATCATCGATCATACATCACACCATCTCCATGATAATACAATTCCTTATCTCAACAACACCATTTTTTTTTAGTGTGTGTGGAGGCATTTGTCAATGAATTCCATGAGCTTCCAAGAAGGATTTGAACTTGTTGTTGGAGTATTTCCACTCTTGATTTGAGTGGATATATCTTATTTTCTGACCAATCTTGGTTTCAATAATAGCTTTGAACTTTTGAAGTTCTCGAAAGCTTCATCTTTACTACAAAGACAATAAATCCACATTTTTCTAGAATAATCAACACAAAGCATGAAATATTGAAAACTAGAATGACTAGGTCGCATCGATCCACAAAAAGAGTGTGCACCAAATCAAGCTTATTTAGAGTTCGATACGTACTCCTACGGAATGAAGCTCTATGTTGTTTTCCTGCTAGGCAATTTGGGCACTTGTTTGTGTCCTTCTTGAGAGGTGGCAATCCTCTCACCATGTCATACCGACAGAGTGGTCGAGTCTCCGATGCCACAATAGTGCGGAGGCGTCTTTTGCCACAAGTGTCGATCATCTCTCTATACAAAAGCAAGAACATTCGTCCCACATTGGAAGCTCTTGCAACAATTTTGAGCTTCTAGAGTTATCTCTAATTATACACATCTTCTTACCGGATTTATAGTCAAAATCAATCTTCTGATTATGATCTAAAAGTTGATTGATTGATAGCAAACTTTTAGTTAACTCAAGGGCATAATACATCCGATAATCTACAATTGCGTAAAATTACGAGGGTAGAGTGATGTTGCCAATCAAGGACTTTCGCAACTTTGTGCAACAACAATGGCAACGAGGAAATAGAGGTAGGGGTTGTCAACAAGGCGGGGCATTTTGGCTCCTCCTAGGCTCAAACTTGTAGCGATGGTCCTAAACTCTTCTCGCAACCTACAATCACCTCCAATTAGGCTTAGGCCTCTCAGGACGATACCAAATGTTTTAGAGAAACATGGAGGCAACCTGTTATATTTTATTGATATGGAAAAATCAAGTTACATGGCTATATGGGCTGCAATATTTATAGATTTTGGATAGCCATAAACAAACAACAAACACAATTACAACAACTTCCAAATATATTCGGGAAGCATAAAAATAATAGTTACAAACAATAATATAACATACGGAAAACAATACAAACAACTATGGTTTAAACTATATAAGAAACTAACCACACATATTTACCAACTACCTAAGGTAAAGGTAAATACCTATTTAATATGCAAAATTACCTTTAATACATTTTTACTTAACACTATCCACATGCAATTTTGCTATTATCTTGTAATAAATATTGCATAATATGATTGATTGCCTAAATAGTGAGATTATTTGCTTTGTGACCTTCAGAACCAAGGCCACAAAGATTGCATTTAAAGGAGAAATGAAGTCAACAAGTTCATTCAATATCACCTATAACCATGAGTCATATCATCATTAGTTTGCTTGACTATCTCTTCAATATAGTACTTCTATATCCAAGTGCTTCTTCACTATACCCTATTAAGATGTATTTCTCAGCTTTCATGTCAAGCTTCATTCTCTTCTTCTTGGGAATGTGCATGCTTGCTTTGCATCCAAATACTCTAAGATGTGCAATAGATGGTTTCTGTCCTGACCATGCTTCATGTAGTGTTACCTTGTTAAGAGCAACCATGAGAACTTTTCTCAATAGATATATTGGTGTCTTAGTTGCTTGAGCCCAAAATGTCTTCACGAGTCCTAAATCATCGATCATACATCACACCATCTCCATGATAATACAATTCCTTCTCTCAACAACACCATTTTGTTGTGTATGTGGAGGAGGCATCTCAATGAATTCCATGAGCTTCCAAGAAGGATTTGAACTCGTTGTTGGTGTATTCCCCCTCTTGATTTGAGTGGAGATATCTAATTTTACGACCAGTCTTGGTTTCAATAATAGCTTTGAACTTTTGAAGTTCTCAAAAGCTTCATCTTTACTACAAAGACAATAAATCCACATTTTTCTAAAATAATCATCAACACAAAACATGAAATATTGAAAACTAGAATGACTAGGTCGCATCGGTCCACAAAGATCGGTGTGCACCAAATCAAGCTTACTTAGAGTTCGATATGTACTCCTCCGGAATGAAGCTCTATGTTGTTTCCTTGCTTTAGGCAATTTGGGCACTTGTTTGTGTCCTTTTGAGAGGTGGCAATCTTCTCACCATGTCATACCGACGGAGTGGTCGCGTCTTCGATGCCACAATAGTGCGGAGGCGTCTTTGCCACAAGTGTCCGATCATCTCTCCAAACAAAAGCTAGAACATTCATCCCACATTGGAAGCTCTTGCAACAATTTTTGAGCTTCTAGATTTATCTCTAATGAAACACATCTTCTTACCGGATTTACAATCAAAATCAATCTTCATATTATGATCTAAAAGCTGATGATTGATAGCAAACTTTTAGATAACTCAGGCATAATACATCCGATAATCTACAATTGCGTGTACCAAGGATAGAGTGATGTTGCCTAATAAGGGACTTTGCAACTTTGTGCAACAACAATGATGATGAGGAAATAGAGGTAGGGGTTGTCAAAAGGCGGGGGCATTTGTGGCTCCTCTTGGACTCGAGACTTGTAGTGATGGTCCTAAACTCTTCTGCAACCTACAATCACCTCCATTAGGCTCAGGCCTCTCCAGGTGATACCAAATGTTTTAGAGAAACATGGAGGCAACCTGCTATATTTTATTGATACGAGAAAAATCAAGTTACATGGCTATATGGGCTGCAATATTTATAGATATTGGATAGCCATAAACAAACAACAAACACAATTACAACAACTTCCAAATATATCGGGAATCATAAAAATAATAGTTACAAACAACAATATAACATACGTGAAGACAATACAAACAACTATGGTTTAAACTATATAACAAACTAACCACATATTAACCAACTACCTAATGTAAAGGTAAATACCTATTTAATATGCAAAATAACCTTTAACACAATGTTTTACTTAACACTATCCACATGCAATTTTGCTATTATCTTGTAATAAA
Organism: Taxus wallichiana var. yunnanensis; assembly: GCA_018340775.1. Taxonomy (NCBI): domain Eukaryota; kingdom Viridiplantae; phylum Streptophyta; class Pinopsida; order Cupressales; family Taxaceae; genus Taxus; species Taxus wallichiana. Next base: position 740,235,596 of record CM031237.1, on the reverse strand, counting down.
TATTACATAATATGATTGATTGCCTAAATATTGAGATTATACGCTTGCGACCTTCTCAGAACCAAGGCCACAAAGATTGCATTCAAAGGAGAAATGAAGTCAATTAGTTCATTCAATATCACCTATAACCATGAGTCCTATCATCATTATTTTGCTTGACCATCTCTTCAATATAGTTGTATATTCAAAACAGGTAGTCTCTGAATATTTGAATGAGAAAACTAGAAGATCAAGAAAATAGATCCAAGGAGCATTCTAACTATTTTTACTAGCAACGGTCAAGATTTAAAAGCGTACAAGTTTTACAATCTAACTACTATTGTGTTCGGATTATAGAGATCTTATATTTATTGAAGACTTGTAAAACTTGTAGTGAATTATAGCCAATTGATTTGCAAATTGAGGACATCTTATTTAAATAGATGAATCTCTAATGGAAAGAGGAGGAATTTTATTTTTAGGTTGAGGTGTCTCAAGAATAACTCAACAACCATGTACTAGGAAGTTTTCATTGAAGTTAATTGAAAGAAATACAAGTTCATTTTCTTTGCTTTTATGTTACACGGTTTGGGGAGAGCCTTAAAATGTGCAATTGGCTCTTAATTCTCCAAATTACAAAATTGAAGCAATGAATGATAAATATAATTTTTTTGATGAAAATAAGACATGAGAGGTTCAAGATCTTTTTCCGGGAAGAAAGACTATTGGTCGAGAGTGGATCTTCAAGTAAGAGCTCAATTTGCACCGACTATCCTTTGAGGATGAAGATGTACTATACCTATGAATTTCTTTTCATCAAAACAACATATTTATCAATCACAACTTACTCCATTTTTTTGAATTTGAAAATTAAAATCCTTTGTGAAACTTTGGAGTGCAATTCAACTACTACATAACATAAAGAAGCAACAAATGGATAAATTATTAAGTACTTTCAAGTTACAATAATAGAGGATTCCTAGTATGTAGGAAGAATCTTGTATTGCCTCAATGGTTGAGACTCCTCAACCTAAAAATGATTTTCCTCCTCTATTTCCTTTGGGATCCTTCCTCTATTTGAAAATGAGGTTCCTTAATATATGCATTTCTTGGTTCTTCTTCATCATTAATTGTTATTCACTAGAAACTTTTATTGTAGTTTGTATGCAAGATTTTTTATGTTCATCTAGCTTGGGTTGTTGTTGTTACTATAAAGGTGAATCTTCAAAAACAATTGCCATTTTGTTGATACACACACAATTACTAGTTAAATTGTAAAGCTCACATGTTTATTATGAGTCAAATTGTAAAGCTTGTAATTTTTAATTTTCTTACTATAGCCAATAAAAAAGTTAGAATGCTCCTGGAATCTACTTTCTTCATCCTCCTTAGGATTATGTGATAAATTTACAACCAAATAATTGGAGAAAAGGGGAAATTATATTAACACTAAATATATTACAAGTAGGGAATCGAATTTGCTAGGGAAGCCGAGAGCTCTAGAATCTAGAGGAATAAGGCCACAAACTTGCTGGGAATGTGCTAGAAGGTGGCTCTTGAACACAAAGAGAACACAAAGCTTTTGATATTGGTCCCAACAACTTGGCCTTATTAGGTACCAATTTATAAAAGCACATTACATCACTTAAGAGCAACATTCTTGAGGGGCAACATGTTTCTAAATCTAACAAATTTTATCGTGGGTAATACTTTTGTCAATATTTTGTAATTTGGTCCTCAATTCCACAAAACTTCCAACTCCACAACCTTTTCTTCTATCATATCACGAACAAAGTGACAATGTACCTCAATATGCTTTGATCTAATATAATTCTTAGATTATTATGCCAAGAGGTGTTTGCAATGCCACCCTTGGGGTGGTAGATCAGAATGTAGTGAGTGTGTTCACTTTTGATTCCAACTTTAAATTTGACGTCCATTTGACCATCACTTTATAAGTCTTCCTTTTTTAAGAATGTCAATTGAAAAATCATAATATCTTGGTGATACGATGGGTTTTGGAGCCCTTTTTTATATAATTGTTTTTTTCAAGCCTCACACATTAGTGTATCTAGATTCACACCATTTGTCACTAGTCATGAAAAATATGTTGAAAAAGAAATTAATTTATTAATAATTATGATATGTGAAAAGCATGAAATAAAGGCTTTGAGATTGATATTGCTCGACATTACACACACACACATGCATGTATGTAAGACATTTATACTAGTGAAATATAGTAGTTGGATGATCTCGAGGTAGATGTACTTCCTCAAGCAATCTTCAAATTCATATTGTTTCTTGAGATGCCTTTGAAAAACCAATATATTATGCTTCTATAGACAAGACTCGACAAAGTTGCTTGCTTCTTACTACTCTATGAGATTAGACTCGAACCCAAGTGACATACATTATGAAGTTGATTTTCTATCATCAATATCACCTATAAGCTCGAATCCGAATATCTTAGTAGAGTAGTTTCACCTCCTTGTTTGTTTACAATCCCAAGTTGATATGTACCTCAAATGTATTTTAGTATTCTCTTTGCTATTTTCAAATGGTTGTTGTATATGCAATATTTGATCCGGTGATGTGAGATACAAGAGATTACTAATGGGTTGTTTGTACAAATTTTCATCCTCTTTCTTTAGGTTAGAGTTAGGACTCAATTTAAATCCAACTTCACATGGTGTAAAAGATGGTTTACACTTAAGTATCACAAATTTCCTCAATACATCAACGACATATTTGGATTGAGAAAGCAAGATCCTACTTTTTTTGTCATACTTGCATACCAAAAAAATAACACATTAACCCTAAACTGGGTTTCTCGAAGCCTTGTTTGAGTTTTTCTTTAGTTTTAACAATCAACCACATATGATTTTCTGTAATGATAAAATATGATCAACATACAACACCTGCTTGTTGGTCGTCAAATAGGACTTTTAAGAGCAACGGTAAATGGGGGACAAGAAGTCCCTCCTCTTTAATGGGAGAGGTTCCCTTATTCAGAAACGAACCTATTTACAAATGTACAAGACATGATTTGTTGGTTAAACTTGGATATTACGAAAGTGTTTTCTATGAAGATCATCAATTACAAAAAGGACTGAGGAAATGAGAGTACGGGAAAGAGCAGAAAGGCAACATGCAGAATTATAGATATCAGAGTAATTCTTTATGTATGCGAAGTCACAGTGAATTGAAACAAGATCATTTGTATCGGATAAATAAGATGGAATTCAAAGACACAAAGTTCTGTAAATAACATCTGCTAGAACACAAAGTTTCTTAACATAACACAGATTCATTAATCAAGGACACAAAGTTCCTTCTTGGTTATACAAGATCACCATGCTTGCAAAGTCGAAGAGTATGCAATCGGCAAGACTAATAAACTTGAGACAAATGATCTTCACAAAGAAAATAAATGAAAGCTTAGGAATAACAGAGATCAGATAGACAAAGAATGGAAAGTCCTTCTGTATTGATTTCTTTATGATCTATTTACACTTTTCAGAAAATAAGCCAAGTTCTTCCTCCTTTAGAATGGCGTAAAGAAGGCCATTATATAGCTTACAATTCAGTTACTCTTCATAACCGTTTCTTTTAACTAAAGAATAGTTAAGGACCGCCAATCACAGTACCTCAACCTATTACAAAGAAAACGGAAAAGAAAGGGAAGAAGAGAAAAGAATGGGGAAGAAGACGGTGGCGGGCCACTGAGAGGGACCCACTGACTTCGAGAATCACATGCTGAATTTCTTTAACGCCTCAGCTATGTCTCTGCCACGAGGGACTGATGTGTTGGCCGTAGACTGAGTCCAAAATCCAAGACATTTCTCCATCTCTTTATCAAACTCGACATGAGTATGATAATCTTTATTTGCTTCTCCAATGGCAGATTGAAGAGAGCAGATTTCCTTCATTTTTTCTTTGGAGATGGAGCTTTCCTTGAATAAATTATCTTTTACAAAAGCTCTGAACTGAGCTTTGATTTCTTGCAAGGAAAGGGAAACACCAGAATTTTCATCCTGAAGATGACAGTGTATATCTTTGAAAGCAGAGACAACCAGTGTCTTGAAAGCTTCGCCCTTCTGCCAACTGTTCTTTAGTTCTCCCAAAGCCTCCTCCAGGACTTTGATCTTCATATTGATAGTATCAGAGCCGCAACCTAAATTCGGGGAGGAATTACAGAGAAAAGGGATACACGCGGGGAATTAGGTTGCAAGGGTTCGAGCAAGGGTAGCATGGAAACAATGTAAGAATTGCAAAGGTGGCTTGCTCGTTCTATAGCCGTTGAGGAGAGAGAAGGGTGATCAATGCGCATTAAATTCATATCTATCAGTTTGAAAAACAACATATTCGAGTAGAGCGGGAAAAACTAAGTATGAATGGCATTTGGTTCGCTTGGGACATGTGAGACGCGAATGTGCGAAACACGCAGCCTCTACAGGATTCAATAAACAGGAGAAGACGCACAAATGCATTTTCGGGACATTTGGGGACGAAACGCCGCGAAGTACGCGGTTCGGGTGAATCGGCCGAAAATGGAACAACTTGCACAATTTGACTTGGGACATTTGGGACATGAAAGAGTGAAGTACGCGGTTCGGGTGTTTAGCCGAAAATGGAACAACTTGCACTTTTGACTTGGGACAGTTGGGACGAAAAGCTCGACGAAGCTCGAAAATGGAACAACTTCTCGGGATTTCGCCGATCGGGAACGAGCACACTTCGGAACTTGGGACACGCTGGGACAAAAATGTCAAGACAGCCCGAAATACATACAAAATGACCCAAAACTATGGATTTTCTCAATCTCACGACCTTTTCACACTAAATTGACAGAGAAGACACTAAAACTCAAAATTTTGAAATTTCACTTTCTTTAAGAGTAGGGAATTTTGAGTGGACAACAAACACAACAATAACAATTTTATCATCACTATGCTTTACATAACTATCTAGCTCAACTTTTCTTCTTTTGAACCCTTCTTTAAGGGAATACTCGTTTATTTTATAGGACCCTACCCTTGGAGCTTATTTAAGACCATATAATGAATTTTTCATTCTATAGACTAGATGTTCTTGACTAAGGTTAACCAATCATAGTCGTTGGTGGATGTAAATTTCTTCTTTTAAATCACCATGCATACAAAGAATTGACCAATAAAAGATCCGCTTAGTATCTAAGAAAGGGGTAATCTAGACTAGGATAATGAAGGAGGGCATGCTTGTAGACACTCAAATTTGACAATTTATCTTTTTGACACTATTGGTTGTGATTATCCTCCTTTGTTAAGACAAACACTCATATCCTATCTTGGCACAATACATCTTTCAATCTCTCTCCAACTTGCTTATTCCTACACACTAATCTCTCGTCACATTATGAATGTAATGCATAAAATCAATACTCAACCTCTTCTTAACATGATGTAACTTCTAGACTTCACTCACTATCACCATGTCCAAAACTGTACAATAGGGTTGGTATGTAATTTTTGGTCCAGGACGACCTATACAATATTGGACTGACACATCCTCGAACTCGCTTTCAATTGCATTATCTTTGTTGAATTTTTTTATTCTCACGAGTTGGCCTTTACATAACAAGTTACCTTCAAAACCCTATATAAGAAAGTTTATATCATTTCATTTATCAATTTGGCAATCACCGGGAATTCTCATTGCAAATACTGATACCAAAGACACTCGGAGATCACAAAACCTTCGTAAAGATGATGCACATCCACTAGGGAAGCCAATAATACAGTTCTAAAGGAATCGACTAGGTTAAAGCGTTCAACTTCCCCATTTTCGAGCACTAAAAGATCGAAACTCAATGTCTTAGCAAGAGCACAATCATCTCAAACATGGTCAAAGAGGTTCAAATTGCTAGCTAGTTGCATTCATATAGATATTACATGCTAGGTGGAGAATTACACATGGTTTATCATCTCTTTGGATTATTGCCGACATAGGCGGTGCCTGATCGCACTTAATCCCAAATACTAACCTTATCGCATGGTCTTCCACTCACTGATTAGCGTTCGAGTTTGATTCAACTAATTTTAGATGGTTTTGGGATAGTGCGAAACTTAGGTTTTGATAGTGACATACATTTCCATACCACCAAGGGCACATAAATATATAGAACCCTATTCCAAGCATGTCTAAGATTGTACAATAGGTCTAGGACCATATAATCAATTGTAACAAAGTTGTATGGGTTCGTAGAAGGGTATTTTCCGGTGGTAGTCTTAGGAACGAAGCGTCTTGAGTTCAAGTACTCCACTTTGTCTAGTCTATGCACCCAAATCTCTCATGTATCAATATGTATAGCTAAGTGCATATGTCCTCTTGTGTATTTGAACTTGTAGCATATTGTTATCACAAGTTGTGTTACACCCTTAATCTTAGGTCATATATTGGATATGTATAGTCAACATGTGGCTAACATAATCTCTTATCATGTCATATCATATTTATTTATGCTTTCATATGATTAGTAGGTCGGCCTTGGTGCTTTGCATAACATAGTAGGGTATATATAGGAGTTAGTGAATACTAGATGACCATCATATCGAACACTTGAGTCTTGTTATATGGTTTGGAGGTTGCCCCCTTGCAGTGGCTAAATCATTTACTTGCATGATGTGATTATTCCTTTATATTTTGGTGTTATATTTTTGCTAATATTTAGACATATCTAAGTAATTTCATTACAAGTGGTATCAGAGCTTCGATCTAGCCAAAATTGGGTCAAAACACTAGTTTTGAAGATTCAACTATATCTCCAAGTTGTGGTGATTTTTTTGCAATTTTTAATTGAAATGACAAAGTCGGTCAAGTAAGTTGCTCCCCAAATTCCAAGATCTATTGACTTATTTTGCACAAGTTATAGCCTTTTTAGGGTTTTTCATGAATGGCCATAGGCTACCATTTTTGGAAATTTTAAAAAGTTTTCCAAAAATTATCTAGGGTTTATTCCTTTGGTTTTTGTCTATTCATCCTAAATCCATATGTAATCTAAAACCCTAAACCCAAACCTTGAATCCAAAAAAGCCATGACAGGACCACAAATAAGAGGGAAAGGGAAGGGTAATACCACTTGTTGGAGCTCAATCCGGTTCCTTGGATTAAAATGGTCTTTTCAATAGATTTCCGTAATATAACTATATTTGTGTTTTCATGTTGTTCCTCATGCTTCAAAGATCAGTCTGAGTCAAGAAAAAGTGTCTATTTGTAATAGATCTTGTGCCTTAGCAAGATAAATAGAAAGATTCAACAAAAATGTCGAGGGACTGGTCCAGTTTACAATGGAGTGCAAGAACTTAGTATTCTGCGGGTTCTCCTAACCCATGAAACAAAGAGACATAGAAAGTCGCACAACAAAGGAGCCAACATGCCGCAGAACAAAGGAAAGCAAGAGGACACATGGTGAAGATCAATGGTCAAAGACAGGGCACGTGTCGACATTCCGGCATTCTTCAAGTAGATGGGCTCCGACGGACTTCAACTCCCCGGAGTGGATTGCATTTCATAAGGCTTCGGGTCTGGGAAGTCAGCGAGGTCAAAGGCGGGATACGTGGCAACATTTTTAAGCCAAAAGTTTCTAAGTCCGCGAAAAGGAAAAGGTTGCAACGTGAAGGCCGAACCAATCAAAAGCAAGCACGATGTAAGGAAGACTAACATACCCGAGGAACATGGATCTTTTCTATTGGCTCGTGTTTCATGATTTTAGTCGAGGCTAAAGAAAAGGTAAAATGCGAAGTGAGCATGGAGCTTTCCTATTGGTTCATACTTCGTCATTGACAATCAAGGTGAAGGACAATCGACATTTGCTAAGAAGTGTGGCAGTTTTGTATTGGCTCGTATTTCATTAAGGAATAGACTTGCCTAGAAAGGAAAGAAAAGAACCAAAGCTCGACCCAACAAGCCAATCAAAGACCGACACATGGAAAATGGAAAAGCAGTGCACACATTGGCAGGAAACAGTCCCGAACTAATCAAAGGCCGCCACGTGTCATAATTATGTGCTTCTCGACATGCAAAACTTCAAAGGGCCATATCTTTCGATCCAGAGCTCCAAATCTTATAAAATTTATATCGTTGGAAAGGTCTCTTCAAGCCCTTCACTTTGACATCATCAAATTTAGGAATTAATGATAGTTGGTGGGAGAAAAAGTAGAAAACATCTTTTGCATTAAAGATGCAGTTGTAGTATTTGTCAACCACCCGAATTGATGAAGTATGGTGTCTATTTTTCTCTATGCACGCAAGACAGAAGGAATGAATGATTTTGGTAGGCAAAGCCCATGCTCCTTTGCAGGATTTTAATGCTTCTTATTGGTGGTTATAGAAGGAAATCAGATTTTTCTTATTTCTTTCTCCTTCTCATCTTCTATATAATGTAACAGTCTTTCATTTGCCGAGGAGACTGATTGTGGGTAGCTATAGAAGTTTTTGATTTAGTTCAGTTTTTTGTTTCAATTTCTAGCTTTTGGCAAGCAATTGTTTGTATCAGTCTGTAAGGAAGAGCTAAGGTGGTTGCGTTGTACAACCATTAGTAGGTTTTGAGGGCATTTGTTTGTGTCCCCTAGCCAAAACTTACAAGAACAAATCTCTTTGTGATTGATCAAGCTATACTTTCCCTTTTTATGTTTTAAAGGAATGAAAGAGGTGATATTGTTTCTGTTACTATCTTACAATGGCTTTACTCTATCAAGTACACAAGGGTCTTTCATAATCGTTGTTGTATTCCTTTCGCTCCTGTGAGATTATTGCAGAATAGTGTATACTTTGCAATGGTTAAAATCAGTTGTAAAATCCTATAGGCAACATCACTTTTGAAGAATTCTTGTAATTCCCTTAAGGGTCTTTTGGGTGTATAAGAAAAATATAGCAAGTGCTTTATCTCAGCTCTAACTCCATGATTTGTAGTTAGGATTGTGAAGACTATAGACAACATTTTTGCTAATTGAGTATCAATGAATGCAAATGTTATTTCACATATCATGTTAAATTGATTGTTCTTTTCAAGCATCACAGTTAAGGATGGATTCATTCCATGGGAACACTACTCTATTAAATTCATAAAAGTAGTTGTCCTCCCCCTCTAAATCCCAATTAACAAACAACCATTTATCTTTATACCAACTAAGCATATCATACCTGCAAACCAAACATATGTTTATTCTGCAAAGTTGAGCTTTAAATTTGTTCATTACCAAGTAAGCTTTGCCAAGAATCCCACCAAGTCTATGATCCAATATCATTTAAAGCAACCTTGGCCAAACAATGTTATGAAAATGCAATATCTAAAGTTGTTTATTATCGCCCAATAGATTTGTGTTTGATTTTCAAGTGCTTACAATAAATCGAGTGACAACTCTTTTGAGAGAAATATTGTATATGTGGTTGCACTTGCTTCAAAGTTGCACCAACCATAAAGGAAACCAAGCCATGAAATATTTTCCTTTATTCAGATCCCCCAAAAGGTCCTCTCACCTTGGTCCAGCAGAGCCAGAAGTAGCAAGGTAAAGCCATCCCCTTTGTGAAGGTGCCTCTTGATCACCTCCTTGATTTGAGTCATTGAGTTGAGTGTTGAACAAATCCTCGACTATCAACGACAATAACTTTTCATTGTTCATAACTCTCTCAAAGCCAACCCACTCAAGTTAGCTTCTCATTCTCCTAGAGGTGCTATTTTGGGAGCCAACACCACTTTTGGAAAAAAATAACTAGGATATAGAATTGGAAGGAGAAGTCATTGAATCCTCAAACCTAGGGTTTTCCGTAATAAATCAAAATTCCATTCAACATGAGAGTGAGTTCGCGAATATACAAATCAATTGTAGTTACAAAATATGATCTTAAGGCTAACTTACAAACAATGAGAAATTAACTCACAATAGCCATTTCTAGTCTCAACCACATGCCACAAAAATCCTCTCTACGTTAGCTAATTCCCACCATCAACCATACCTCCCATTCAACACAACCACATCACTCGTCTTATTCTAATGTGGGGAGTAGAAACATTATGCCAAAAGTGGAGATGAGAAAATTTGATGGTACCGATCCAATCACTTGGATCAACCAAAATGGATTTTTTTGACATGCATCAAACTCGAGCGAAGAGAAGGTGATATTGGAATCTTTGTATATGGAACTATAATAGTTCATTTGGTATAGATGGATTTGCGAACAAAAGAAAAAGAAGGGTGTCCTGTTACATAGTCGATGTTCACAGATGAGCTCCAGATACATTATAGTAATAGTATTAAAGAGAACTATTTCAACCAAATAACAAAGCTTCAACAAATGAGGAAACTCAAGGATTATATTCAACATTTCCAAAATATGTCCTTATATGTGGATGACATCTTTGAGGATCATCTAAATGATTTGTTCTTGGGGGTCTCAAAGATAACATCCAACTTGATGTTCACCTTCTTAATCCAGGTTCAATATCAAAATCCATGATAGTTGCTCGTCGAGTGGAGGAAAGAGAATTGATCAAACAAAGGAATTTCACTACTAGTAAAGAGAGTATGGTTCCAACATAATCAGTACCTCAGCCTACCAAACTAACTATTCAACAAATGAAGAGAAACGAGAAAAAGGATTATGTTTCAATTGTGATATCAAATACAATAAAGGGCATAAGTGTGCTAAAAAGAAGTTATTCTACATTGAGGCCATTAATGACGATGTCAAAAAGAAGAAACAAAAGTAGATGTTGGATGAACTAGGGTTTGGAGATTCCCAACTAGTTATTTCTTGCCATGCAATGTAAGATGTTATCTCCCAAAACCCTCGAGGTAAGGGGTATTCTAAAGGAACATAAGGTAATAATATTAATTGACTCAAAGAGTACATACAAATAAAGAGTTGATAACATGTCTACATTGTTTTATTTTCCCAACTCTAAAATTTCAAGTCATGATTGTAGATGGGGGCACAATCAATTGTTCAAGGAAATGCCATAGTATCAAACTTGAAATGGGAGAATACAAACTTGATTCCCCTATGTTTGTTATTCCCATGGGTGGAGCAAATATTGTTTGGGAGTCCAATGGCTCACAACCTTGGGCACAGTTGAAATGAACTTTCAAGATTTATTCATGTGTTTTTGTTCAAATGGAAATATGTTTGAGTTAAAAGGGTTACATGTAAAGTCACCTCAAAGGGTGAGCTCTCATCAAATGTAGCTAATCAAGGGCCTCACACACAATTATTTTTAGTTGATGAAAAACAATCACCAAATTTTCAAGAAAGGGTGGAAAATTATTCAATTGTTGTGGAGGATATGCCATCATCCAAGCCACCTAGGAGAGCAACACTTTTTCCAAAATATCTCTTGATTTTCAACCACCATCCACCATCTCAACTGAGAAGTTCCCACCAAAGGTTCAAGCAATCAAAGAATAGAGTGAACACTAGTAGAAGAAGGTAATCCATGAGTATCAAATCAAGGGGAAGAATCACGACAAGGCAACATAAACATGGGAGGAGGAAGATTTCTTGTACCAACATCTAACGATCATCGACATTGAGGACTCCACTTATGTGAAACAACATCTAAAAATGGTCAACATTGGGGACAATGTTGCTTTGAAGGGAAGGGGCATTGTACACCCTTAATCTTAGGTCATATATCATATATGTATAGTCAACTTGTGGCTAACATAATCTCTTATCATGTCATATCATATTTATTTATGTTTTCATATGCTTAGTAGAGGTCGGACCTTGGTGCTTTGCATAACATAATAGGGTATATATAGGAGTTAGTGAGTAGTAGATGAGCATCATATTAAGCACTTGAGTCTTATTGTATGGTTTGGAGGTTGCCCCCTCAAAGTGGATACGTCATTCTACTTGAATATTGTGATTATTTCTCTATATTTTGGTGTTATAGTTATGTTGATATTCATATATATCTAAGTAATTTCATTACAAGTTACAAGTATTAATGTGTTATTTTGATATTGCATGATTAATGTTGGAAGTTAATTAATCATAATAACCCCTATAATGAACCTTACATTCTTTTTATTGTTGTGCATTTCCATAACCTAAACATATAAACTTAAAAAGGTTGTAAACATTTAGTGAACCCGACTCACAATTGTATCTTACACCTTCTTTCAAACCCTATTTGCCATAGGGTTTCATTTCTACATTGTATATTCAGATCCAAACCTTATATTTATATATCACCTTTTCCTTAAATCTGGTTTGCACAATTTTCCCTAGGGTCTCATGGTTGGTCCTACCCTTTAGGCCTCTTTTAGGGCTTTTTTATTGTCAAATCACCTTTGTCACATCTCACTCATAACGACTCTATTTTTAAATTTGTTTGAGGTTTTTCTTTATTTTTTTTTGTAGTTAACTAAAATTTATTTTTGTTCGCCCTAATCATTAGCATATTATTCAAAAATTCAAAATTATTAATTTTTATTACTTGAGCATAATCGGAAAAACATGCACTTTCTTACAAATTCATTGGAGGTTTTATTTCCCATATTTATATCATAAATTACCTCTCTTGGTTTCATTAAATTCGTTGTTCACATCTATAAGTGGTCATTGTTTTAATTTTCTGTAATGCCCACTTTCTCACAACACTATTTGGGCTATAATTAGGTTGATTACAGGATATTTACTCTACCTTGGTAATCATGTTTATTTCATCACAAGGTGCCTAATCTCTTGTAACTTGGAAGTTGCTTTGAGATGTGAAGCTTTAATGAGATACTACAATTATTATATATACATTTATAGGTTTCATTCTTCTTAAAATAAACTAGAAAGTGGTGCGTATAATGAGATGGATTACAACCTTGGTGTCACTTAATCGGTTGAGAATACAATATGAACCTTGTGGTTAAAACTACGAACTAAATGATGGATCAATTAAGAGGGTTAGAAATGAATTTAGAAACTATAAATAACTAGGTGTTGCGTGATTAAGTAAATCCTAGAAATAGCTAGTGGTAGGAGTGCAAGTAAGAACTAGAATGGTTGACATTATAATGTTGGAAAATGGTAAAATAATGAAGGGAATTAATTAATTACTGAGACATTAGTTTTAGAGAAATGAATTTTGAAAATATATTGGCGGAACTTAAATTGGTTGCAAAGTGGTGTGTGTGTGTGTGTGTGTGGGGGTTGTGTGTGGGTGTGCGTGTGTGGGTGTGGGTGTGTGTGTGTGTGTGTGTGTGTGTGTGTGTGTGTGTGTGTGTTGGTCGTCAAATAGGACTTCAAGAAGAGCAACAGTCAGGGGACAAGAAGTCCCTCCTCTTTAATGGGAGAGGTTCCCTTATTCAGAAACGAACCTATTTACACATATACAAAGTATGGTTTTCTTGTGGAACTTGGATATTATGAAAGTGTTTTCTATAAGGATCATCAATTACAAAAGGACTGAGGAATGAAAATGCGAGAAAGAGCAGAAAGGCACCATTCAAAATTATAGATGACAGAGTAATTCCTTATGCATGCGAGGGTACAGTGAATTAGAACAAGATCATTTGTATTATATTAAGAAGATGAAATTTGAAAAGACACAAAGTTCTGTAAATAACATCTGTGAGAATACAAAGCTTCTCAGCATAATACAGATAAATGATCTAATAAAAGTAAATGAATAGCTTGGGAATAAAGGAAACCGGATAGACAAAGAATGAAAAGTCCTTCTGTATTGATTTCTTTATGATTTATTTACACTTTCAGAAATAAGCCAAGTTCTTCCTCCTTTCAAAATGGTGAGGAGAGGCCATTATATAGTTTACAACCGGGCTTACTTCTCAGAACTACTTCTTTTAACTAAAGATTAGTTAAAGGGTTGCTAATTGCAATACCCCAACTGATTACAACAAATCCGAGAGAAAGAAGGGGAAGAGAAAAGAAGAATTAGGAGAAGAAGACAGTTGCTTATGACTGGGAGGGACCCACCGATTTTAAGATCCGCTGTCTGAATCTCTTCAACGCCTCGGCTATGTCTCTGCCACGTGGGACTGATGTGTTGGCGGTAGACTGAGTCCAAAATCCGAGGCACTTCTCCATTTCCTTATCGAACTCGACATGAGTATGATAATCTTTATTTGCTTCTTCAATGGCAGATTGAAGAGAACAGATCTCCTCCATTTTTTCTTTGGAAATGGAGCTTTCCTTGAATAGATCCCTTTGACAAAAGCTCTGAATTGAGCTTTGATTTCTTGTAAGGAGAGAGGCACACCAGAAGTTTCATCCTGAAGATGGCAATGTATATCTTTGAAAGCAGACACAACTAGTGTTTTGAAGGCCTCACCCTTCTGCCAGCTATTCCTTAATTCTCCCAAAGCCTCCTCCAGGACCTTGATCTTCCATTCCACGCTGTAGACCTAGGACTTTGACAAATTATCCTTTGTATCCTCGAAGACTTTGCTTGCCATCAAAATATTTTCATCTGTTTGTCCCATGAGGTGGAGGTCTACTATGCAACTGCTCCAAAGTTTAAGTTCTTTATCAATGCTCCCAATAGTGGAGGAGAGCTTCTGTTGCAAGTTGTTCACCTTTCCGTGGAGTTTGAAAGCTTCATCAATGAAGTTCAATCCCGCAACAAGCATATCATCCACCATGGCCTCCATAGCTCTGCCATAGATGGAATACTTGTGCATATCTTTGATACTCTGTACTTCATCTTGGCTCAAAATTACATGTGGTGGAAGAGTAGTCAATGGGTAGGGTCCAAAACTTTGTCCTTGGACAAAAGAGATTTGATGAACCCTCGTAAGAATTTGGGCTTGTTCTTCCAACTATTCTATGGTTTCTCGCCCTTTTCTACCCTCCCAATGACTCGGTAAGTGTTTCCGAAGATTGTGGATCTCACCTTGAGGGTAGACTCTCCCATAGGAATTCTTGAGAGCTCCAGTCGGATGTCTACAAATCCCGCTCGGTTTATCTACCATAGGCTTGGCTATCTCCAGAATTGCCGGCCCCGAGCATCGACACTATTCTAGAGGTAATTTGGTTTTTTTGGCGCGAGAAGGAGGAGTAGTGCCTAACAATTGCCACAACATCAAAATTTGGTCCGAGCTCGGAGGAAGACTTTCTCTTCCCACTGTCGACAAATCGCACCCATGCAAAAGAGGAGGAAGAAGCAGGTGGGGCAAGAGGACCAAGAGACAGAGAACTCATGGCACCCAAGGTTTGTACTGCTGTTGCCTCGAGTTGAGATATGAGTGGAGCGCTGAGGCAACCGGCAGTGAGAGGAATCAAAGGTGTTGGAAGTTCAGCAGTGCTGACCTCTTTGTTCTTATCCATTCGGGGCTTCGGGGGCTTGCAGGAGAGCGGCACCTCACTCTCTTCACTTTCACTGAGAACAATAATGTTCTCTGGTCTCGAAGGCAATTCTGCATGCTTTCTCAGGGGATCTTCTTCCACAGGCTCCTTCTTAACTTCTTTGAATTTCTTCTGATACACCTGGGTGGATGAGGAAGGAGTAGAGACTGCAGGTCCTTGAGTTGACGAGGCAGGAGGAGTTTGCACAGGTGCTTCTGATCTGGGAGTCGATGCTTCCCTCCTTGGTGTTGAAGCATCCTTGGAGGAGGATTCCCCTGAGTGCCTCCTAAGCTCACGGACTTTCCTATCAAACCAGATCTTGGTCCTTACTAAGATCGGGGCAAGGATTTCAGCCAAATCATCCCTTTCCTTTTTGAACCAATCCAAGAGGAGTGTGTTTGACCACATTGTCATACTCATATGAGTATAGGTCAGAATTATCATCTTGAAGCCCTTCAGGAACTTGGTACAAGTTGAGTTCCTGAATCAACTGTAGGGAAAACCTGCCATAATGCCTCCTTCTGGCTTCAAAATCATCAGCACAGTCAGCCCAATAGTCCTTTGTGTCTACCCTATGATGATAGGTTATCTTGATGTTCTGCTCAATAAAATTTTTCAAGTCAAAGCAAGTTCTGGGCCTGAAGAAATGGACAGTAATGGGAGCTAGGGCCCTTTCTATATTTTGTGCATCCAGGGCTGTTTTGCAAGTGTAATTTCCCAAAGAGATGGGGAAGTGCAAACCAGTAATTTTCTTGTCTCTGCAGGTTCTATGCAATTTGTCCAATTGCTTGCACACTTCTATCAAGGCCATCTTGTCATTGCAGAACATAGGGAGCTTGAGAGGAGTGCTCTCATACTTCAATGTAAGCTTTGATATAGGATTTTTTTGAATTGGATAAAATAAGCACCGTAGTGCGATATCAGACTCATGGCTTCATCAGAAAATCTTCTTGTTGTGTCACTCTCAAGAAGCCTGACCATGTACATGGTGAAAGCATCATTCACCCTTGAAAAGTGCGATTTTTGGTCTCTAGGGTGAAACTGGCGGGCGTAGGCATACACGGGGTCATCCTTTGAGCATCGATGTATGATAAGCCAAACCATTGCCTCGATGTTGCTAGAGTATACTTGTATGAAGTCATATAGAATTTCTTCGCTTGTACATTAGCACAATTTTGCTCCGCTAGAGTTCATACTGCCTGAGCTTGATATTCCGAGTTCCTCGCACACCATATTGATAAGCGGGCACATCCAGAAATGGAACTCATTTCAGTAGGGTAGACCCATGACCCGAGCTAGTAGGATTATGAAATCCGACAATTCTTCATTGAAATCCGCACAAAAAGAGTCTTTGGATGCACGAGATGGCCCTCTTAGGGTTTTTTAGCCAGGACTTCGCCACACGCCTTATAGTTATCACTGCCTTGATTGAAAAGGGCCTGTGCTTGATTTCGGGAGACAACTATGCATTGTCCATTTCGGAATCCTTAGTGCAAAGGCCAATGGCTGGCAAATGGCGTCAAGTTTAGCGATGAGCTCCCTGCATGTTTGTCAATTCGCTCGAATCGGGGGTTGAAATGAGCCCCGCATGAGAGCATGGTATTCAAGCGCATCGCACTCGAGATAGGGAAACCACCAAATAAAGCTAGACCAGCTGTCATGAATCATCTGCGCCATCGGTGAAGGGTTGCGTCTGTCATCCTTGTCCAAAATCTCCAAAGTCAAGGTGGCGAACTTCACTGTCCCCGATATCGGGAACGGCGAACTCGATTGGTGAAATCTGCTCTGCCCTGGAATTTGATCTTCATACGATAAGTAACTCAAAGAGCAAGGTGCGTGAAGCTAGACTTAGGATGGAATCGCAGGGAAATGGATGCGCTGCAGGAATTTTGGTGGTTAAGGTTCGAGATAGAAGCATGAAAAAGTGTGCAAAACGCATAGGCGAGTTTCATTATATAGCCAAGTTTAGAGAGAGAAAGGCAATAAATGTGCATTAAATACATATCTACCAAATTGAAAAACAAGATATTCGGGTAGAGCGGGAAAAATTAGCACGAATGGCACTTGGTTCATTTGGGACACGAGGGACGTGAAAGCGCGAAAGTACGAATGGTTCGGAAAGGAGATTCGGGCGATGTTTCGGGAAAGGATACAAATGCTTTTGGGAAATGCGGGACGAAAGTATGCGAGAATCACGCGACTCTACGAATCAAAGTGAAAATGGAACAACTGGTCCAGGTGAACTTGGGACATTTGGGACAAAAAGTTCGACGGGCCCGAAAAGAACAATTGTACTTGGGTAAACCAACCAATCGGGAACAGAGGGCCTAATTGAACTTGGGACATGCGGGACAAAAATGTCCGATGTGCCGAAAAACACACAAAATGACCCAAAAACGCAGATTTTCCCAATTTGACTTTTCACATTATCAATTTTTACAACATAAAGACACTTAACCTCAAAATTTTAAATTTTCAACTTCTTAAAAGCGGGGAATTTTGAGTGGACAACTCGTGTGTGTGTGTGTGTGTGTGTGTGTGTGTGTGTGTGTGTGTGTGTGTGTGTCAAATTGATTCTAATGATGAATGATGATGAATGGTGGAGTGATTGATTCTAATGATGAATGATGATGAATGGTGGAGTGATAAGCTATTGTTAAACATGTGTTTAAATAATACAATTTGATTTAGTCTATATGTGATTTAACTAGTGTTGTTAGAATAAATATTTATGGAAATTATGATAAACTAAATGGAAGTTTGGGAATTGATTTTGAAATTTATATGTATTGAATTGTGCGTGAATTGATTGATTGTTGTGAGTGGATTTACATTTTATATTGTATGTATAGATATATGTTTCGTAAATGCAGGTATGATGTTTCATTTGAGTGTGTAGGTGATGAACATGTATATTCACGAACACTATAAAATACCAAATTGAGATGGGGGAGACCAACAACCCGAAATAGCATGTGCTAACCAAGGTCACCCATTGAGGTGTGTGTGTGTGTGTGTGTGTGTGTGTGTGTGTGTGTGTGTGTGTGTGTGTTGCTAATGTAAAAGTGACCTCTTTTATTTGCTTGGTGATGTTTTATCTTTGACCCTCATATGGAGTGCCACATCCCCTTTTATTGTTGCGACATCCCCTTTTATTGTTGTAACACTTGTGATTTTAATTTAATGTTTCTTTTCCTAGTTTTCTTTTGATTTAATTTAATAATTTTATTTGTTTTTAATTTAATGGTGTTTTGATTGATTGAAATTTAATTGTAAACAATTATTTATGGCCTTATCCTTGAGTGTTGGCATTTGTGATATGTTCAACTTGGGAAATTCGGATTCGGTCTTTAGGCCAATTTTGACAAGTGTGTGGGAGAGGTTTACCTTGTCCCACACTCCCAAAATTGCCCCCAAGGCCATACCTATGGGGCAGGTAAGATTTTGAAGGGGAAAAAATGATTATTTACTTGATTTGATGGGATTTTTCCTCCTTTTCTCTCTTTAATTTTAATATGGGTGGTTGCATTATTACTCTTGGAGAAGAGTCCATTTTGGGGATTTGGAGTTTGAGTGTGCAAGAAAGCTTCCTTACACTTGATTTTGGAAAATATTTGCATTTAAACCTCTTACATTTTCATTTATGGATGTTGACTTGTGTACACCTACCTTTGGGAGAGCACATGGGTTTGCCTTGTTGGCAATCCCATGTGGATTCCACCTCATCTTACATCTCTAAAATCTATAAGTAAGAGAGACTTGAGAGAAAAAAAAATGGGTTCTATGAGTTTTATGATATGATCTTCATGTGCGGATTTCACTAATGCCTCGAGGTTTTGATGTAGCAGTTCGTTAGATTTGGTATTAAGGCCTCCACCCGTGTACAAATCTCACTCGGTTGGTTATGTCGTGTAGCGGGGCTTGTGGGATGCCTAAATGTCATGAAGCGGGGCTCATGCGAATGGGAGTGTGAGCGTAGACCCAACTCGAGGTCGGGCTCTGCAAAGCGTGGTGGGATGATATGATCCTCATATGCAGATTTCACTAACGCCTCGAAGTTTTGGTGTAACAGTTTGTTACATTTTTTTGGAAATTTTCTTCTTATTTTTGGTTTTAAGGAGGGTTTGGAGAAGTGTTTGGAGTTCTTGCTTGTTTTTGGAGGGACTATCAAGAGGACAAGATGCCTCCAAGGTAGGCTCTTATTTCCTTTGCATTTTCTTGTTTATTGTTTGTTTTTTTTTGTGTATTTTGTGATGGTTTTGGGTGTTTTTGGGTAGTGAATGACCATTAGGGAATGGTGTGGGGAGGTGTTATAACCTATGCTTATTTGTTGAGGCAAAAGGGTTAAGAAGATAAGTAGAATTTATGCTTTTGTTGTTGGAGCTAAAAGGGTTTTGAATTAGTCATTTTAGACTAACTTGGAGGGAGTGTGGGATGGGCAATAGGTCTCCTTGTTGGAGCCAAAAGGGTAAGCCAAATGTGGCTTGGGAGTTATAAGGATTGTGGTAGGATGGAAGAGTGAATGGAGGTTTTGAGCTTATTGCCATCCCATTTGGGAGTCAAAAGGAGAGCATAGGTCTATTTCATCCTCCATGGGAGGCAAGTTTGCATCCATGCGTGTGTGCGTGCGTGCGTGCATGCGTGCGTGCGTGCGTGCGTGCGCGCCGTGTGTGTGTGTCGCGTGCGTGCGTGTGTGTGTGTGCGTGTGCACGTGTGTGCGTGTGTGCGTGCGCGTAATGTGTGTGTGGCGTGTGTGGGTGTGGGGGTGTGGGTGTGGGTGTGGGGGTGTGGGTGTGGGGGTGTGTGTGTGGTGTGTGTGCGTGTGGGTGTGGGTGTGTGGTGTGTGTGGGCGTGGGTGTGGGTGTGTGTGTGGGTGTGGGTGTGGGTGTGGGTGTGGTGTGTGTGTGTGGGTGTGGGTGTGTGTGTGTGTGTGTGTGTGTGTGTGTGTGTGTGTGTGGGTGTGTGGGTGGTGTGTGTGTGTGTGTGTGTGTGTGTGTGTGTGTGTGTGTGTGTTTTCTTGGTTGTTATTGCTCAAATGTGGGTGTGCTGTGTGTGTGTGCGTGTATATGTGTGTGTGTGTGTGTGTGTGTGTGTGTGTGTGTGTGTGTGTGTGTGTAACTATTGTTGTTTTCTTGGTTGTTATTGCTCAATGTGGGTTAAGATATGATATTTCTCATTTGTTGGGGCTCGGGGGTCAATGGGAAGAGAAACCTTTTTCCATTGAGAAGGTTGGGTGGAGAGTGTTGCTCCCATCTCATTTTGGTCAAGAGAAAATGTTGAATCTATGAAGGAGCTATGTGTGGAAGACTTGATACTTGTGGAAGATATTGTGTATTGTTCTCCTTGTTTGAAAACAAGAGTCCTATTGTAATGCTCATTGTGAACCATTGTATTGTTTTATTCCTACTTGAATGTTGAAGAAAAGTTGTTTTTGAAAGTTGCAAACAAAGTTAAAATGGAATGTGCAAATTGTGTATCTTGATATGAAAATAAATACATTGTTCTTGTTGAGATAGTAAGCTCATGATAACTCTCTTTTCAACTATAGAAATTACAACTAACTTAGTGTGAAAGAAGACCATTAATAAGCTTGTTTATATTACAATATTTGTTATTGGTTGTTGATAAATAAGATTACAAGGAAAAGAAGAAAGTGAATGTTTATTGTAGATGATTACATTGTTTCATTCCTACTTGAATGTTAATAAAGAATAATAATGAGTTGTTTGGAAATATTGGATGTTTATCTCTCTTTTATTTTCTTGGAAGGGTTATTTGCACAAATGAATGCCTTCACATGTCTCTTTGTAATACTTCGCTTAAATTATAGTTAAGCATTGAAAGGCATCTTTATAAGTTGCGTCGACATAATAGGTGATAAACTATGGATCCCTAATAAGCAAGCTAACTAAGAATTTGCAAGATTCAAAATGTTGTGATCATATCGGTTTAGAAACATATAAAGTGTGTGTGTGTGTGTGTGTGTGTGTGTGTGTGTGTGTGTGTGTGTGTGTGTGTGTGTGTGTGTGTGTGTGTGTGTGTGTGTGTTTTGAAAAAAAACCGGGTATGAATTTATCAAGAATAGGTAAATAAGGAAAAGTTAAAAATAAAATTTAGATGATCAATTTGTCTACATATATATAATTGTTACAAAATACACATATAAGTAAACAAATTTAACTTAATATAGTGTACAAGTTTATTTATATTTGTAATATATATATATATATATATATAACCATCATATAATAAATAATATAATAGTTATTATATGCGATTATATAAATAATATTTGTTAAAATGTTAACGCGTTGATCTTGTTGAATTATTGTTTATCCAATTTTGCCTCATGCGAAATTGGACAAACATGACTTCACAGATGAAATATCGGGATCGGTTTGGCCATAGGAGATCACGTTTCGGGCTCGAGTGAGCCCATATCGAGAAGAGTTTGGGAAATGAAGAAGCTCTGAAGTCTGAAATTCGGACTTGAAGGTGGGGTCATTCGAAGGTAGGATGAAGCGAAATTCAAAGTTTTGCCGCCCAAAACGCAAAAATGATCCAAAACCCGAAAGTCCAAAGTCTAAAAGGGCTCGGGAGGTTTTGGGGTCAACTCCCATTTCGGGGTCAATAGCATGCAAGAAATTGAGCTCGACAATGGAGAAGTATGAATCGGTGAGCTCAAAAGGCTCGAAAGCCCGAATTTACGAAGTTCGAAAGGGTTTGGGGTTTCGGATGTCAGCGCCTTTTAGGGTCAACCATTTCGGGAGCTATATTCGGAGGCAAATTTTGGGGACTCGGCGAATTCGGAGTCCGAAAATGGGAAAGGTAAAAGTCAAAACTTGAACTCGAATTTCGGATTTGGGATTTGGAAGTTCGGAGTTTTCGGCAAGTTGGGTGGATGCGTAGTGCCACAAGCCCGAAAAGCAAAAGGTCTAGTTAAATATTTCAAAATGTGGAAGTACATTCTGCCATTTAAGAAGGTGGTTCCAAATTTCTCACCTACCCAAAATGATGAGGATGGGCTCCTTTTCTTCCCAACAAGAAAGGTACAATGGAGTATGGGCTTTGCAGACTTGCCCATCACTCCTACAAGGACAATGATGGATTTTGCAGGAGATTGGAGTGCATATTTTCGATTTTTCTTCTCTCTCTCTTATTTTCTTCCTCTATAAATTGTAAGGGGTTGCATTGTGTAAAAGGTTGATCATCTTTCTTCTCCATGCACCCCATTTCTTCTGGGGCTCTAAGCCTTCCTCCAAACTTTGTAATGGCTTCATGCCTTTCTCCCACATGCAATGTACTATGTATACTTCATGAGAAATAAAAATTATGTTTTGTGTTAGTTGTTTTAACCTTTGCATGATTTTTGTGTCTCTCTTACCTCTCATTGCAGCAGGGTGTTCTGTGCATATTTCATAGTTATTTGCAGGATATGGGTGTTTTGTTTTCAGGAATGAAGATTGTTTGCATTTGGGTTTGTGTTGTAGTTGTCCAGCCTCCCTTAATGCATTGGTGGAACTTGGGTTTGTGTTGCATTTGTCCAACCTCCCAAGATTCACCCTTTCTCCATTTTTTGCAGGTTGGGAAGAGTGATTAGCACTCCTTTTTTGGTGTATCACCACTCGTAGTGTAGGTTTTCTTTCATGCAATCCTTCTTTCTCTGTCCCCTTGGAAGCATTAGATTAGGATTAGTCTAGTAGTTTTACCGCATTAGGAGTAGTTAGTGGTAGGTAGGTTAGGAGTAGGAACCGGCCTTCTCAGAGAGCTATCCCATTTCGCAATGTCCCACACTCAAGATAGCTCCATGTTATGCAATCATGTTGAATGCCCCATCTCAAACTCGAGGTCATTCGGGGGTGTTGTGATTACATCAACAGTTTTGGCACGCCAAGTGGGACTGAAATCAAAGAGTTAGATTTTTCATTTTTGACAAAGTGTTCATTATCAAACAACAAATCTTAAGCCATCACATTCAAGCCTTAGTGGACAAAAGAAGTTAAGTTTCATTTTCGGAGTTGTTTCCTTGCATTTTGGAATTCAAGAGTTGAAAATTTTGGATTTTAGAGGTTTTACAGGTTTTAGTAGGTTAAAGTCAAAGTTCAAATCATTTTTGGAGGGCTAAAAATGTGCAAAATGAGCTCAAACTTCACCAGATGATAGATCGGGGATAGCTTCAAAAGGGTATCCTTAGTTTTTGAAATTTTGACTTTTTTTCAAAATTTTGGGGTTTTCAAATTTTGGGATTTTGGGATTTCACAAATGATTTCGAGGTTTTCCATTTCGGACCTTTTTCAAATTTCCTTAGTTTTGGATTTTAAATTTTGAATTTAGAATTTGAGGTTTTTGGCTTTTGGAGAGGATTTTTTGGAGGTTTTCTCATTTTAGAGTTTTTTTTCGGGTTTTGAGTTTCAACCACTTTTTCGGGGATGGAGCTATGGCATTTTGGAACTTCGGAGATCATTGCAGCTGAACCAATCCAACCCATCAACAATCTTTGAGCTCTTCAAGGTGTGCAAACAAGTATCCATTTCATTTCATCAAGTTTGTTGTGCACTTGGTGTAATTTCAGTCTTTGAGAGACACACATGCAAGCACAACTTGGTGACTCCATTTGGGTAACAAACCCATTTCTCTACGAGTATGAAACATTCCTTTCTTCACCATCATTTCCATCCATTTTCTCTCTTCCATCTCTTTCATTTTTTTCCATTCTATGAAGTCTTGCAGTCATGGCTTCATTCGCCTCTTGGGATTCACATTTAAGAACAACAATGCAATATCAGTGCAATCCCTCCTTCGAAGTTACAAAATTCATTTCCAAGGTATTACCAACCATCTCCGGATCCATATTGTAATGGAAATCAAATTAGGCATACCCCATGATAAACAAGAGACGAATCAATTTGGTTATCCACCAAACTATCCATATTTTTGGAAGGTAGGGGTATGTGGATTTTGGAGGACATTCTTCCCTAGAGATGTGGAGTTACAAATGAAGATCCTCAAAATAATGGCTAGTATGGTGTAGTCTAGGGCTTCGGCCCAAATGCAAGCATTTAAGATTGGATTCAGGACCCCTTGTCCATGGGAAGGCCCCTTTCCATATTATCTTAGCCCACAGGAGAAACTAAGCTTCATAGTTGAGATGCTACCCCAACTAGAAGGATGGATCAAGGACATTGAATGTTATGCAAGTCAACCTTGTCTATAGGAGACCCCTGCATTACCCTCTCATAGTTCTTTTCCTTCACCCCAATCAGTATCATTTCAACCCAAACCTCAATTCCCAAGTTTCTCATTTTTGTTGCACCTATTGTGGATTCCACTTCTCCATCTTCCACCCTTCCATCTCATCTCAGTTCCTCTATCCTCTTCCCTTTCAGAAAAAATCCCTCCACAGGAGCAAATTTGTAAAACCCCTCCCACCATCTCCATCACTAACATTGCAAAAATCTATTGAGGCCCCACTCATCACTTCTCTCACTTCCCAAATCCATGTGGGGATGAAATCATAAAACCAAGTAAAAGAGGAGCAACATGAAGAAGGGAAGCAAGGATGAAAGAAAAATGATTCAAAGGTTTAAGCATGTCTCGAAATTTGGAATAGAAAAAATTCCTCTATTGGTAAAGCCTTTGAGAGGAGACCAAGGTGGGGAAGAAGGTCCACCATAAAAACCAAATGAAGTTAGCAGCAATGAAAGCAAAGCAAGAACATGTTGAAGATGATCAACAATCGGAGTGTTCAAAATAAAGTTCACATGGGCACTTTGTTTTTGAGAGGCTGTTAATCAACCATCTACTGCAAATTCAGGGGAAAAAATTAGAACAACTCCAAATCCAAAAGAAGAGGAGCATGCTCCCGCTATGGAGGAGGTTGAGCCGCAAAGCGTATGACAATAAGGAGGCAGATTATCTGTCGGAACTTGGAGGATTGTTTCAATGAAGAGGAGCCCATGGAGATCACATCATTTTCTCCTCCATCATCCACCTTCCAAGCAAAAGAGCCCATTGCCGAAGAGGAACACATGCAAGAGCAACCTATCCTTCATAAGAGTCCTCTTGAGCCAAGATTGGAGGAATTGAATCTTCCCCATAGCATGTCAAACAAGGAGGAGGAGTTCTCGGGTGAGCAGTTACACCCTACCACTTTCAACAGTCCATAATAGTTCCATTGGAGGCCGCAAGTGATCTCAGGGAGCTGCATGTTGAGGAGGAGTCCCGCATTGCCATGGAGGAAAAAGGCACATGAGGAAATCATTTCTTCCATACCATCCACCAAGGTGACACATTATTTGTCTGTAGATGTGCAAGAAAGAAGAAATTCTAATCACAGATAATCACCTTTTCCAAGAAAGTCTGCTTAAATATTTTCTTATTGAAATTCCAATTCAAGAAAAACGGGCACATTGGTGGTTTAGGCCATGCCCTATCAAATACTTAGCTTCGTTGGAGCTAAAACCAAAGTTCCACAACCGATCATGTTCACTTCGAACATGAGGGTGAGTCTCATAGTGTCAAGGATCAGCTACATCAACTGCAACATCTCCAAGAGCCCCAAGTGAATCATTTTGAACAGGTGTTTGTTTGGTTTCCAATCTGATATCTCGATGATATGGGTGAGAAGTTTCTGCTATGACAATTTCTCATTCATAAGCACAACCATGATCAACGTCAAATCATCTGCATGGCTGCCAGTCTTGAGAAAAGGAAGCTACTTTATGCTACTAGTGGCGGGATTTGTTTGAAGTTTTCTCTCCTTCTGGTTAGTGTAGGGTAGGAGTAGGGTTTGTTTTTTCAGTATCACAAGTGCTTAGGCACACTCTGCATGTCTACTTAGGCATGTATGATTTGTAATTTTGTACATAGCTTTTGGTTCGTGGTTTTCCAACACAGTATATGGTGTCATGGTAGGCCTCTCACATACAAAAGAAGTTCATACTTGTAGGAATAGTTGCTTTTCAAAAGAAAGAAAATGTAGAGCAACTAAAATCAGGTTTCGGGATAGTCCATTTCAAGAACAAGTGAAAATTCCAAGTCAAGACAATTTTCTACTCTCACAAATCTCATCTTCAAGATTTTCTTATGAAAATTGAGAGTGCGAAAGCGGAGAAAGTTCAACGATTGCAGGTGGGGGCCATGAATGTAAAGGTGGAATCGCAAGTTTCAAGTATCAAGAAACTCGCAATGTCGAATATATTTATAACTCCATGCCCAATGGATACATAAGGCAATGTTATAGTCCATTTTCATGACTTTGACATGTGAAAGATAAAATCAAGCGAGAATCGGATCAGCCATGGGAGCTCATGTTTTGGGCTTGACAAACATGAAGCAAGACGAACACATTGTAAGTTGGGAGTTTTGGGAAATGAAGAAGCTCAAGTCTTAAATTCAAAGGTGAGGTGGGGTCAAAATGAAGGTAGGCCAAAGTGAAATTGGGTTTCGCCAAAGGAAAACGCAAATTTTGAGCCAAAAACAAAAGCATGAGCAAAGAGGAAAAGTTTGAAATTTTAGACTTTGAGGATTTTGGGGTCAACTCCCATGAGCTAGTCAAAATGAAGAAATTAAGAAGAGTCAAAATTGAATCAGAAATGTGAATCAGTGAGCTCAAAAGGCCCAAAAGCCCAAAATTCTAAACTCGAAAGGGATTGAAAGAAGAAAGGTCAAAACCCAAGGGTCAACCATTTCAAGAGTTGTCTTAAATGGATTTTGGGGACTCGGTGAAGTGAAGTGAGAAGTCCATGGAGGAAGGGAAAAAGTCCGAAACCCAAACTAAAAATTTCGGGTTTTGGGATTTCGTGGTTGGGTTTCATGAACCTGGGGAGGATAAGAAAACCAAACCCGAAATCCCGAAACCCAAAACCCAAAACCCTGAAATCATGGCAAAAGGTCCAAAACCCGAAGTCCAAATTTCAGACTTAGGGGTTTTTGGAAGTTGGAACATTTTGCTCAAAGGTTCGATGAACAATGTCACGCACACAATGATACCCAAGGTCATGAAAGTCTAAACTCCAAAGTCCGAATTTCAAACTTCGGAGGTTCGGCATTTCGAACTCTTGAGCCAACGTCTCGAGCGATGAATAGTTAACAACAATGTCAACCTAAAGTCGAAATGTCAAAGCTCGAATCACGAAAGTCAAAATTTTGATTGGAGGAGTTTGTGATGCATTTTGGAGTCGAAAAATAGATCAACCACATCACATTTATTGTGGTATGGCACCCTCATCTGAGATGGCCATAATTTTGACAAGAGTTGGATTTGCACAAAATAGACTTTTTGGAAAGCTCTCAGTGTCCTCTACACAAAACGAATGGATTTCTTAATTTTAATAAAGTTAAGTATTTCAAAATGTGAAATACAGTCCGCCATTTTAGAGGTGGTTTCAAATTTCTCACCTACCAAAATGATGAGGTATGGGCTTCCTTTTCTTCCCCAACAAGCAAGGTACAATGGAGTATGGGCCTTGAGACTTGCCCATCACTCCCACAAGGACAATGATGGATTTTGCATTGGAGAGATTGGAGTGCATTTTTCAATTTTTCTTCTCTCTCTCTCTCCTCATTTTCTTCCTCTATAAATTGTAAGGGGTTGCATTGTGTGAAAAAGGGTTGATCATCTTTCTTCTCCCATGCACCCCATTTCTTCTTGGGGCTCTAAGCCTTCCTCCAAACACTGTAATGGCTTCATGCCTCTCTCCCACATGCAATGTATTGTGTATACTTCATGAGCAATAAAAATTATGTTTTGTGTTAGTTGTTTTAACCTTTGCATGATTTTTGTGTCTCTCTCTTACCTCTCATTACAGTAGCATGGTGTTTTGTGCATATTTCATGTTCATTTGCAGGGTTTGGTGTATTGTGCTTATAGGAATGAAGATTGTTTGCATTTTGGGATTTGTGTTGCAATGGTGTCAACCTCCCCTTATGCATTGGTGGAACTTGGGTTTGTGTTGCATTTGTCCAACCTCCCAGGATTCACCCTTTCTCCATTTTGCAAGGTTGGGAAGAGTGATTAGCACTCCTTTCTTGGTGTATCACCGCTCGTAGTGTAGGTTTCTTTCATGCAATCCTTCTTTCCTTGTCCCCTTGGAAGCATTAGATTAGGATTAGTCAGTAGTTTTCTTGCATTAGGAGTAGTTAGTGGTAGGTAGGTTAGGAGAAGGAACCGGCCTTCTCAGAGAGCTATCATGTTTCGCAATGTCCCACACTCGGAGTTAGCTCCATGTTATGCAATCATGTCGAATGCCCCGTTCAAACTCGGGCCATTTGGGGGGTGTTGTGATTACGCATCAACAGTTTAAAAAGCACGCCCGATAGGACAACTTCAAGAAGTCAAGTTTTCATTTTTAACAAAGTTGTTCTATAACATATCAAAGATCACATTCAAGCCTGAGTCTCAGACAAAAGAATTTTTAGAGTTTTCCTTGCATTTTGGAATTTCGAGAGTTGGAATTTTGGATTTCGAGGTTTCAGCAAATAGGTCAAGTCTCGAAATCATTAGGGAGAGGGCTAAAAATGTGCAAAATGAGCTCAAACTTCACCAGATGATAGATCGGGGGCTAAGCTTCAAAAGGGTATCATTAGATTTTTAAAATTTTGACTTTCAAAATTTTGGGTTTTTCAATTTCGAGATTTCAATTTTGGACCTTTTGCAAATTTTAGTTTTGGGATTTGGAACTTTCAGGTTTCGGAGTTTAGACTTTCAGAGGTTGTTGGCTTTTCATGATTTCGGAGGATTTTGATTTTGGAGTTTCTTCTACTTCGGATTTCGAGGTTGTGGTATTAGGAACTTGGAGATCATTTGCATCCTAAACTAGTCCAACCCCACAACAATCTTTGATCTCTTTAAGGTTTGCAAACAAGTATCCATTTCATCTCATCAAGTTTGTTGTTCACTTGGTGCAATTTCAGTCTTCAGAGACACACATGCAAGCACAACTGGTAACTCCATCTGGGTAACAAACCCATTTCTCTGAGTAGCAGACATTCCCTTTCTTCACCATCCATTTCCATCCATTTTTCTCTCTTCCATCTCTTCCATTTTCTTCCATTTCATGAATTCTTGCAGTTATGGCTTCATTCGCCCCTTGGGATTCACATCTAGAACAACAATAGTATCAATGCAACCCTCCTTAAAAGTTGCAAAATCCATATCCAAGATGCTTCCAACCATCATCGGATCCATATTGTAATGGAAATAAAATTCATACATACATGCCCAGATAAACAAGAGATAGGTCAGTTTGGTTATCCACCAAACCATCCATATTTTCAAGAGCATGGGTATGTGGATTTTGAGGACATTCTTCACCTGGAAATGTTGATCTACAAATGAAGATCCTCAAAATAATGGCCAAGTATGGTGCAGTCTAGGGCTTCGGCCCAAATGCAAGCATTTGAGATTGGATTTAGGACCACTTGTCCATGGGAAGGCCCCTTTCCATATTATCTTAGCCTGAAGGAGAAACTAAGCTTCATAGTTGAGATGATACCCCAACTAGAAGGATGGATCAAAAACATTGAACGTATATAAGTACACCTTATCTACGGGGAGACCCCCTGCATTACCCTCTCATAGTTCTTTTCCTTCACCCCAATTAGTATCATTTCAACCCAAACCTCAATTCTCCCAAGTATGTATTGAAAACACCTATTTGTTGATTCCACTTCTTCATCTTCCACCCTTCCATCTCATCTCAGTTCCTCTATCCTCTTCCCTTCCAATAAAAAACAGTCCCCTCCATAGGCATATTTGTAAAACCTCCCACGATATCCACCATAACCAAAAAAAAATCAATGGCAAACCACCCACCACTCCTCTCATAATCTTCTTATCCATGTCGGAAAAGATCTAGAAAACCATCAAGAGGAACAACAAGAAGAAGAGTCAAGCAAAGAAGCAATGATGAGAAGCCTTGTAAATGTCTCTGAAATATGGAATTAATAAAATCCCCTTGATGGTTAAGCCAACGGAAGAGGTCAAAGTCTAGCCAAAATGGTGAAGGCTGATGTTCAGTTAGGAATGAAAGCAAAGCAAGAATAGTGTTGAAGATGATCAACAATCAGAATGCTTAGAATGTAGTGTCACGAGACACTTTTTTTCAAAAATCTATCTACAAATTCAAAGGCAAGAGGGGAAAATTAGAACAACTCCAAATCCAAAAGAAGAGGAGCATACTCCCACTATGGAGGAGGTTGAGCCAGCAAAGCGGAGGACAATAAGGAGGCAAATTATCTATCGGACTTGGAGGATTGTTTCAACAATGAGGAGCCCATGGAGATCACATCATTTGCTCCTCCATCATTCACTTTCCAAGCACAAGAGTCCATTGCCAAAGAGGAACACATGCAAAGGCAACCTATCCTTCATAAGAGTCCTCTTGAGCCAAGATTGGAGGAATGAATATTCCCCTAGCATGTCAAACAAGGAGGAGTTCTTAGGAGAGCACCTACGACCTACAACTTTTAGCAATCCATCAATAGTTCCATTGGAGGAAGTAATCTCGGGGAGCTGCATGTTGAGGAGGAGTCCCGCATTGCCACAAGAGGGAAAAAGGCACAAGGAAATCACATCTTCCATACCATCCACCAAGGTGACATGGCAATTGTCCGTAGATGTGCAAGAAAAGAGGATCCGAATCACGATGATAAGTCACATTTTCCAGGAAAGTCTGCTTAAAGATTTTCTTATTGAAATTCCAATTCAGAACAACGGGAACAACAGTCATATTCGGCGGTTTAGGCCATGCCCTATTAGATACTTAGCTTCATTCGGAGCTAAAACCAAAGTTTCCAAAACCAGTCATGTTCACTTCCGAACATGAGGGTGTGTCTCATAGTGTCAAGGATCAGCTACATCAACTGCAACATCTCCAAGAGCCCCAGGTGAATCATTCTGAACAAGTGTTTGTTTTGTTTCGACTGATATCTCGATGATATGGGTGAGAAGTTTATGGTATGAAAATTTCTCTTTCATAAGCATAGCCATGATCAACGTCAAATCATCTGCATGGCTGCCAGTCTTGGGAAAAGGAAGCTACTTTGTGCTACCAAAGTGGCGGGATTTGTTTTAAGTTTTCTCTCTTTCTGGTTAGTGTAGGGTAGGAGTAGGGTTTGTTTTCAATATCACAAGTGCTTAGGCGAACTTTGCATGTCTACTTATGCATGTATGATTTGTAATTTTGTACATATAGTTTGGTTCGTGGTTGCTCCAATCTACCAGATACAGAAGAAGTTCCTACTTATATGGAACAGTTGCTAATTTCAAAGGAAAGCAAATGCAGAGCAATTAAAATCAGGTTTTAAACAATCCATTTTAGGACCCGATGAAAATTCTAGGTCAAGACAATTTTCTACTCTCACAAATCTCATCTTCAAGATTTTCTTATGAAAATTGAGAGGTGAGAGCAGCGGAGAATTTCAACGATTGCAAGTGGTCTCCGAGCCTTGAATTGAAAGGAGATCGGTTTCATGTAGGTATACAGTGACTTTGTGCCCAATGGATATGTTAAGGCTACTAATACATGAACATCTAAGAGCAAATGTCCTCGCGAGTCACCAAATTGTTATCCAATTTGCCCCTTAGGCAATATTGGACAAACATGACTTGCACATTGATAAAATAGCATGATCAATTTAGCCATAGGACCTCACATTTTGGGCTCAAGCCGAAAGTCAAAGATGAAAAGAAAGCCGAGCAATCATTGTAGAGGAGTTGGAGGGAAATGAAGAAGCTGAGTCAAGTCTAAAATTTGGACTTGGAGGTGGGGTTTCGGAGGTAGGAGGAAGCGAAATTCGTAGAGTTTTTCGCCGGCCAAAATACAAAAATGAGCCAAAACCTCGAAAGTCCGAAGTCCAAAAGGGCTCAGGGGGTTTTCGGGGTCAACTCCCATTTCGTGATGGTCAACGATGCAAGAACTTCAGAGCAAATTTCAGAGTGGAGAAGTCTAAATTGGCAAGCTCAAAAGGCCCGAAAGCCCAAAATTCCGAAGTCTGAAAGGGTTTGGGGTTTTCGGAGGTCAACGCCTTTTCGGGGTTAGCCATTTGAGGATCGTCTTCAAGTGGATTTTGGGGACTCAAGAAATTCAAGTTCAAAAATGGAAACGTAAAAGTCCCAAAACCGAACTCCAAATTTTGAAGTTCAGGATTTCGGAGGTTCGAGGTTTCAAAACGGGTTGGGCGGATGAATAGTGCCACAAGCCCGAAAGCTAAAGGTTCGAAACCCATTGGACTTTGGGGTTTCAGAATTTTAGAACATTCTAAGGGCTTGGGCGAGATGAAAGGTGTCGCGTCAATATGAGGTCGGAGTCTGAACTCCGAAGTCCGAATTTCAAACTTCAAGGTTCGGCATTTGAACCTTTGAGCCGACTCTGAGCAGATGAATAGTAACAACGACCTCCAAAGTGGAAATCCCTGAAGCTCTAAATCCCGAAAGTTTGAAATTTCGGATTTTGGAGAGTGCGATGCATTATCGAAGTCCAAAAAAATAGAATCAACCACTCACATTTATTGTGGTATGGCACCCTCATCTTCAGATGGCCATAACTTTTGACTGAGAGCTCGGATTTGCACAAAATTAGACTTTTTGGAAATCTCTCAGTGTCCTCTACACAACTACGACTAGATTTCTTAATTTTAATAAAGTTAAATATTTCAAAATATGGAAATATAGTCCGCCATTTTAGAAGGTGGTTCCAAATTTCTCACCTACCCAAAATGATGAGGGATGGGCTCCTTTTCTTCCCCAACAAGAAAGGTACAATGGAGTATGGGCCTTGCAGACTTGCCCATCACTCTTGCAGGGACAATGATGGATTTTGCAAGAGATTGGAGTGCATATTTTGAATTTCTTCTCTCTCTCTCCTCATTTTCTTCCTCTATAAATTGTAAGGGGTTGCATTGTGCAAAGGGTTGATCATCTTTCTTCTCCCATGCACCCCATTTCTTCTTGGGGCTCTAAGCCTTCCTCCAAACACTATAATGGCTTCATGTCTCTCTCCCACATGCAATGTACTATGTATACTTCATGAGCAATAAAAATTATGTTCTGTGTTAGTTATTTTAACCTTTGCATGATTTTTGTGTCTCTCTTACCTCTCATTGCAACAGGGTGTTTTATGCATATTTCATGTTCATTGGTAGGTTTGGTGTATTGTGCTTACAGGAATGAAGATTGTTTGCATTTCGGGATTGTGTTGCAATGGTCTAGCCTCCCCTTAGTGCATTGGTGGAACTTGGGTTTGTGTTGCATTTGTCCAACCTCCCTAGGATTCACCCTTTCTCCATTTTGCAGGGCTGGGAAGAGTGGTAGAAATCTTTCTTGGTCTGGCACTCCTTTTTTGATGTATGACCACTCGTAGTGTAGGTTTCTTTCATGCAATCATTCTATCTTTGTCCCCTTGGAAGCATTAGAGTAGGATTAGTCAAGTAGTTTTCCTGCATTAGGAGTAGTTAGTGGCAGGTAGGTTAGGAACAGGAGTCGGCCTTCTTCGGAGAGCTATCCCGTTTTTTGCAATGTCCCACAGTCATGGGATAGCTCCATGTTGTGCAATCATGTAGAATGCCCCTGTTCAAACTTAGGCCATCCAGGCTGTTGTGATTACGCAATAATTATATCATGAATAATAATTAAGGTAATCATCATAATTATGTGGTGAGCTAAATGCTTTAACGGGAGTTGGCGTGGTTATGGTTAAAACAATTTTGGAGATGATAAAATAATATAGTTTTTTAATATTAGAAAAAAAAATAACAAAAATAAAATGAAAATAGTTAAATCAGCAAATATTCTTAACTTTCCTAAATTCTTCAAATTCTTGGGATGTGGGCAAACCTATTTTCTAGAAAAGAAAATAATGGAATTCTGGATATGGTGAGGATACCTTTGTTACTTTTCTAGGCATGCGTGAGAGGATGTTGGGGATTAATTTTTGGTCAGGGAATGTTATTGCTCTTTTTTGGGTTTGCAGACCATTAAAAAAGAAGATAAAATCATGATTTCCCACGGATGCCAATGTTGGTGTCTCTTGATTTTTTTCAATTGGAAAAAGATGGTATATCCTTGTATAACCCACGACATGCCCAGTTTCAGGGAGTCGTTATTGATTATGTATGGCGTATCTCAAGGTATTTCAAGCCATGTCAGTTTCTGTCGGGTGTTTTGTTACTAGGTAACTCAATCGGATCAGCCTAAAGATCACGCACGTTTGCAGTCAATGATAAAGTTAAGTTTTTGACTTCCACATACTAAATTTAGCTGTGGCGCATTGGTAAGTGGCATGAGTTGTTTGGAGGAGGTCAGCGGTTCGATTTTGCTGCCCTCCATCACGAACGTGCGTGATGGATAGGGCCAGCCAACTCAATCCATGTCACTGTCTTTCGATTCATAACAGATTCGAAGGGCATTCTTCAACAGACGCTCAACATATTGGATATGGATGGACATCCTCTAGAAACAACGTTGTTGTTTCACCAAACACAAGAAGTTGGCCACAAATCTGATCATTCACATTTTCTAGCATGCTGCTAGTTTGTGCTAAGATGAAATTTTCCAATTAGCTGTGGGCACCTCTCAAATTTTGAGGGAGGATTTTGTCAGATGTTGGTTGCAAGCGCCCTGGTGATTAGGTGCGCAATCGTGGAAGCAGACAGTTTTGGATAGTGCAGGGACTGTGGCTAGTGTGGAGCCCAACTTCTCAGCACCCTAAGATATTCCCTTCCAGTGCCAAAATTGGAGCTATGCGCAGGGCCTGTGAACTGTTTGACAAAATTACCTGAAAGAAACGTGGGCTCATGGACAACAATGATTGTTGGATGTGCAATGTGGAAGCTTGCGCAAGGCAAGTGGGTGTTTGATAAATTTCTTCCTGAAAAGCGATGGGGTGTGTGGACAGTTGCCAAAGCCTGAAGGGAAGGGGAATTGGTTTTTTTCTTTTTCGTCAAAGGTAGAAGCAGGGAAAGGCATGTGACCTGGTTGTTTAAATTACCTGGAGGAGATGTGGTCTTGTGGTCAGCAAAGAGGACAGGCTTTGCACAAAATGGATTTGTTGAAAACGGCTTGGAAATTTTCAAGCAAACGCAATAGGCACAGGTCTAGCCAGACTCTACAACCTAACCAGCATCTGCCCAGCCTACGTTGTTAGGTGCTTTTGAGCAGGCCATGGACGACTCTTAAAGTGTAATAAAAGAGGATTTTTGTCTCATGTGGTAGCATGCACGTAGCATGTGAACTGTTTGACTAAAATCCTTGAAGAGATGCAACCTCACAGGCCTGCAATTATTGTTGGATGCGCACAAAATGGGAGCTCTGGGAACAGGGTATGGAAACCCGTTAAATGATAGTTTAAAGTGGATTTTTTGTCAGATGATTTGTTGCAATGTGAATACCCTCTTTGACATGTATGAAAATGTGGAAGCGTGATCTTGGCACGCAAACGTTTTGGCAGAATACCTGAGGGAAATGTGGTTCATTGGGTTCACCTTCAGTGTTTTGATTTGAATTGGCCATTGGTTGGACGTTCCATACGCTTGCCATCTGTCAGTTGGTCATTAGGATTTGGTGACATGCTTGGTAATTTGGTTTTCCAGTCCTGTGAGTTGGCAGTGTTATGGTCCGCCCAGTGATAAGTTAGCTCAGTCCATAACTCGGTTTCCTTGCTTGCTACGCTCGATAAAGATAACATGGTGCATTGTCAACTCTTCTTCTCTCGCTTTCCATATCAGCTCAAGCATGGTCATCTTACCCTCTCTTGCATGATTTTAATGTCGCTTGTTTTCTTAATTTAAATAGAGTTGTAAATCATTATAAAGAAAAATAATTGGTTAGGTGAATTAAATGGGACATGTTATCTATTAGTAAACTTTGCCTCTATTTTGTACACAACTAGATAAATAACCATGAATGTAAACACTACACTCTTTTACCTCGTAAGATGGTTGTAAAAATCTTTGATATTAGTACGGTTACGGAAGCCACACGGTTGGCGGATTTAAACTTGAATGTTAGTCAAAACTATTCCTTGGCGACCTTGTAAAATCTAAATAAAACTTGTTTTCAATGAGGTGCAAAACATCACTGTAAACCCAAAATGAGAAAAACAAACGTAGTCGTGAGCCTCGTCACGTGGAGTGTTTAATGCAACCCCGGGTTGTCCTCATATGTCTATTTGACCTTGTTTCGTAACGCGTTGAGGAGCCCAAAGGGTTTGTTCGTAGTTTTGAATAACTGCTGAAAATTAAAAAAATATAGTTTGGTTTTGACCCACCATTTTGGCCCTAAGTGTAGAAATGGAATTTGGATTCCGCATACCTATAATATTTCTACGGGACAATCACTAAAAACCCTCAATTTGGAGAAAAACATCTTGCAAGCTAGTTTTCTTGATAGGTTTTGTAGGCCACCAATCGTTGGGAAACAAGGCCGTTGGATGCATTTATGACCGATAGCTCAGGAAAGACGGACGCCAATTGAACTCGGCCGCCGCAATTTGGGGTTCTGTTAGCTCTGAGTGTTTCCCTGTATATAAGGGAATATGTAGGATTTTGTTTCCGTGTGTGTTTGAGTCTCAAAATGGTTTTTGAATGTTGATTTTTAGAAACTTGTCTAAATTTTGACATTTTTGGAAACTTGTAACTTAATGGAGAAAATTTTCATATGACCTTATCCAAGTAAAAATGATCGGTAAACCTTGTATACACTAAAACATGACTATAGGAAACCTTCTTTTGATGCTTGCTTGAAAAGAAATTGATAGTGGAAAAATGGTGTTTTTCTCTCTCATCTCTCCATCTCTCTCCTTGGCTTTGAAAACGAAATGAAATGGCAATTGTATTTCTTACTCTCCTTTGAAGTATGTTAAATATAGTTTCATTATTGTTGGAAAATTGTGAAATCGTAAATCGTGCTTGATTGTAGTTTGATGCCATGCCAAAGCAGTTGTGTTGACCATGCGGTGGTTGCAGGTACGCGGGACAAGAAGAAAATGGTAGCGTTGCTTGTGTTTTTGTAATATGGGATATCGTTGAAATATAAATGTAATATTAAATAGATGTATCAACACTATGTTTATAATCATGAATGTTATTTATGGATTATGTTGTGATGAGTGAGATATCGTAGTGCATTAGTATCTTGGAAAAAGGGCATTCTATTTTAGGAGTGATTTTGATTATCGGTATGTATCTTGCTAATGGTGTACGAAATGAAATGAACATGTTATAATTGTACTCCTATGTGAATGAAGTTATTTTTGTATTCTTGTGTGTTGTACTAAAATGCTTGGAACACTCAAAAGTAATGAAACTACCTTATTTAAGAATGGTTATGGTTGACCACTTTTAGGAGGATATTATTTTAAAAGTTATTTGATTGACCCTAACCTAACATCCCTTGAGATGGTTACCTTTGAGCATTGTGTTTTTTTGTGTGGCATTCACCTTATTGAGTTTCAAGTGAAGTTTCAATCTCTAAATAGCTCACGAAAGGTTTGTCTTGTAACTAGGTGACTTCGTTTGAGAAACCACCTCTTTCTCCGAGTTATGTCATGAGACCAACCTTCTCATGTGGTTCTAGAGGCTTAATATTAATTCTTAGGCATGTGTGTAAAAGGGCTTCTTGTGCATGTGGAAGTGTGCATGTTGTTATAGTTATGGGTATAATGTCACTTCGTGACATGAAAGATGTAATGTTCTAATGACGTTTTCAAATGGGTGGCTTTATGCTAAGTCTCTCGGGAAGGGCTAATCATGTATGTGTATGGGATCTTAAGGGAAAATAAGGAAGGTAATTATTATTCCTTGTAATGTGATCAATCAAACTTTGGTAAAATGAAAAATGTGGTGGTTCCCTCATGTTGTTAATTACCTCAAATAGAATCCTGACTCATGTAAAATGTGAATGATATAAGACTGACACATAAGTGAAACCTGGAGTTATCTTGTAACTTAGGAGGTCTTCTTTTGTTGTCGAAAGTACTTGTAAACCGCTCGACATGAGTTCAATCATTCATGAAACATGCTCTCTTATCTAGAAAACAAAACTTGGCGTATAACCATTAGAAATGACTCTAACCTATTATTGAATCATAAAGAACAACAAGAGTCAAAATTGAATTAATATGTTGATAACCTTTAAGAATTGAACTTGTATTCATTGATATGTGCATTGTCATGCATTTCTACAAAAATGTAAAAATGATGATTGTCTTTTGTTGCTCCTCTCTCTTCCTCAAAAAATTGCAACCTTAAAAATGCTCATCTCTCTTCTTAAAAATCAAACACTTTAAAAAATCGTAAAAAATCACGAAAGAACTCAAAAATTCTCATTTTTTAAATTCATATTTTTCGAGCACTATTCAATAAAAATAGTGACTTCACTAAGGAAAAATCTTACTTTTTTCCAAAAATAGAAAGTTTGAAAAAGAAAACCCTAAATTTGGTGTTTTGGCCAAAAAAAAATACACTAATCATTTTGAAAATCATGAATGTGGATCGGCATAAAAAAATGTTTAGGGATTGGGAAGTAATGTGAAAATATTGGTTTAATACAAAAGCTTAGAAATCCACAACTCAAATTAGAAGAATAAGGCTCTAATACCATGTAAAAATGGTTAAATCCTCATAATTATCTCTATAGTTATGACTCACTCCAAGCATAAACATTGTGCAAATGAAAAAATAATAATGGTATATCAACCCATGGATAGATGCTCTAGTACATCACATGTACATCCCATAGTACATCAATATACAAAGAGATAAGGGGCTACCAAGAGTTTGTATAAGAGCAAACTCCCTTTATCTATTGGTTCCTTATTAGGCACATGTGAATAGCCCACTTAAAGGTGGCATTTATTAGTGCGGGTGGCATTCTAGATATAGTTAAGCTACCCTAAGGCAACTTAATACTAGTGCATATAAAATATTGCACCAACACCGGTGAATCATGGCCATGTGTCCCTAAATATTAATTTTCCCTCCACCATTTAACAATAATACCATCTAACACTTTCTATAGGTTCCTAAAGACGTTTCTTGATTGTTTTTTGACATGCTACTCTCTTTCTCATATCCTTTAGTTATATAAAGTGCATTTTTTGTGACATTGGATTTAGTTCCTTTAATTTGCACTAAGGGTTGAACATGTTGAGTAATCGAATTATCTTGGCTTCGTATAGTGTGTATTATGATATGTTGCATCTTAATGTGCATCAATTGTTTCTTTCTCCACATTTTGTCTAAATATAAGTTGACAAACAACTTATTTTAGAGAAACACTCATATTTGTAGTTTGATGACCTACCATGAAGGGAATTCAATGACTTGCCATGTCCAATGGATTTTGATGACATGTCATAAAGGGAGTTTCATGGCCCACCATGTTGAATGGATTTTGATGATATGTTAGCAAGGGAGTTTGATGGCCTACCATGTTGAATGGAGCTTGGTAACATGCCATGAAGGGAGTCTAATGGCCTACTATGTTGAATGGTCTTTGATGTCCTACCATAAACGAAGTCCGATGGGATGCGAGTGTTGAATGGAGTTTGATAACATGTCATGACGAGAACTTGATGACCAGCTATGTTTAATGTATTTTTATATCTTGCATTGAAATGAGTTTGAAATTGAGTCTCGAGGTAAGTTATTCAACAAGATGCATTTTTACCCTAACCTTCAATAGTGCTTTCATTGGAGAAAAGACGATATAGTTTATGCTTGCGAGAAGGCTCGAGTATAATTTACATTAATTGGAATTAACGGTTTCCTATCATATGATGTTGAGAAACATTACCAACCATTATATCCATGAAATTTTCTTAATAGTTAAGTTTTGAAATTAGTAGCCAAGTTGTTTTAGTCATCATCTTTTTTTGTTGATGGGAAACACAAGCACCAGGGGGCCATAGCTCTTTTTCCTCTAGGGTGATTGTATTCCAATTGAATATTGCTTTGTGAGAATAAGGGAAGATGAGAAAATGCATTAGTCTTAGGTCTTCCTCTTCTTCACAGAGTAATCTATGATACCTCTTGGTTTGCAGAATTTTCAATTGTAAGGCAACTACAAAAAGAAATCAAACTTGATTGTGAAAAAAATTGAATAGAAAATGTATGGTCACAAGGTAATTTAAAGGGGAAAATATTTTTTGTGCGAAATACATGCATATTTTGTTGAATCTAAAAGTCTAAGCTCATTTAGTTAAACGAAGATTGTTTAGTTGTGCCACGCTCTTGTAGTTAGGTGAATTTGTATTATTAAAACATGGAGGAACATTTAAAATAATACACAAATCTTTTCAATAAAAATTTGAAAACATTACACAAATCTCTTATAGCTCAAAGACCTTTCAATATCCTTCTCCCAAAAGGAAATAAGAAATGATGTGTTCATTGTCTCACAGAGAAGCCTTTATGACAACCAAATGTAGTTGTGGGAAAATCATGCTAGAGAAAAAAGGGGATGTGCACACCCCCCCACCCCCATGACAAGCCTTCCAAGCATTGTGATCCTCCCGCCGAGCTTTACCACATTTGTAGCACATTTGACACATCCTCGGTTGTCTACGTTGGATAGGCTATTGGAGCAAATGGGGGAGCAAATCCCCAACAACCCGGCTCTTTCAAACTTTCCATAAAGTTAGGGAGGATGAAGTAGTCTAGTAAGCATAGTTCTTGTCAACAAAAGCAACTTCTTCATGCTTTAGGGTCTCTGATTTTTACCAAAACCTCTCATTACACAAATACAAACTATTAAAGACTAGAGCTCTTTCTTTGGGCCACAAAATAAGGAGGATGCACATTATTTCATCCTTATGGGGCTTTATTTTCATTTTTTATGGCAATCATTTACAAATGCCCCTATAAATAACGAGTTTTGAAACAACTATTGTTTTATCTACATTTGGCATAGCACAAGAAAAGTTCTTGTCCATCTAATTTTGGATTACACTTGAAAATGTGAATTTAGTTCTCCACCACATGAAACACACGCCATCTGCTAAAAACGGCTCTTTAGAATCTCAAGGTTTGCCATAAATATGATTCGTACTTGGACTTGGTCGAACGTTGAATAAAAAAGACAAAATGTATGATGTTTTTTCTAAGGGACAACTAGGCAATCACATAATTCACAAAAACATGATGATCAATATTATATTTTTTAATAGAGGGTTTCACAACATGTATTGGCTTGTATGCGGTGTGCGTTGATAATTGAGGGTTTTGAGTGAACATCCGCAAATTGCGTGAAGTTACCAAACAACAATAAAGACAACTTTGATTAAAATTAAGATAATTCTAAATGTATACTGCATCTAAAACAACAAAATGTAATTTACCCACCATACTTTCTATTTGGTTTTTGAAAAGAACGCATCATGTAAGGATAATGTGTGTATCGAGTAAATATGATATAAGTATTGAGCAAATATCATTGATGTATATCTAAAATATTGAAATGTATGCCATATTCCAATCCCAATTAAAATTTAACGGCAATCACCGAACATTTGTCAAGTGATTTTTATAATTTATAAATTTGACTTTTTATGATAAGATTTATAATTTTGAAGAAAAATTATAGTTTTCCGACAAGTAAACTCAACCTTGATCACTTAGTCAACAAAATAAGCAATGTTTAATATTAACTAGTAAAGTGATGTTACTTGATATGGAAAATGTAACATGTAAAATAATTAAAAATAAATAAATGGAAAAGGGCTCTCAAATGAAAAAAAAATTAATTTTTTTAAAAGCAGAACCATTTGCAGATTTGAGAATGCAATAGGAGATGGCTTACACTTGCCTTGTTTGTTATAGTTGATGTGAAATTATGTACCGAGTATATCGAGGAAGATTTTTTTGCATAAGCTTGCTTCCATCAACTCTACCATGTATGTGTTTCAAATCCTAGTGAAAATATTCTTCCCTCCATCTGATGTTGTTGCTTAAGAGCCTTAAATCTATTCGGGATGTCTGTTACCCCCCTTTAGCCTCTTATGTCCTTATAGGGGATCCTTCTTTGCTCTTGAGAACTTGGCACAAGAAATT
Source organism: Taxus wallichiana var. yunnanensis (assembly GCA_018340775.1). Lineage (NCBI taxonomy): Eukaryota > Viridiplantae > Streptophyta > Pinopsida > Cupressales > Taxaceae > Taxus > Taxus wallichiana. The sequence goes on along the minus strand of CM031237.1, from coordinate 740,193,227 downwards.
CTAGGTCGGAGACTTTTAGAGGCTCCCAAAGTCAGAGCAAAATGCTTCAAGCCAATGGCTTGACTAATGGTTAAAAGGCTAGTTGCCCTTAGGTAGAGAATGGTTAATAGTAAAGTAAGCGCAAAGCTTTCACAAATTCGTATAAATGCTCAAAATTTATGTCGAGTGGTTTTCCAATGTTAGTACACAACATGCTCCTAAAGGAAACAAAGCACAAAGCTCATACCCACAAAAAGCATATTGTGCCTCTTCTCCTATGGATCCAAACATAGTCGATGGAAGCACATGGACCGAGGTTCGACCACGAGATAATGGATTTGTGACAAGAAACAAAAACCCACAACCTCTCTCACCCACCTTGGTCCATGGCCCAACTCATGAAGCTAGGTATGTTAGTTGCCTTGGCCCTTTGAGGTTACTTTTGTCCTAATCGTCAAAAATAATATGCATAAATTTGTTCCTTCGTAAGGATAAATTACTAAGCCACTTCAAAGGCCTGACTTGGTCTTTGGTGTAGCGCTCTCCCCAATAAAAAAAAAATTAAGCCTTTTCTACTAGTGTTGTGGTTGTGGGCACGCTTTAGGTGTATGACACAACTTTGGTGTTGTCCATTCTGGATGGGATGGTTCTCCGCCCACTGGAATGCTACGTTTTGTTCTCTATATCTTGCCCTTATATGCCTCAATTTTGGTCGGTGACTATGCTTTTGGAGGTCAGTGGATTGATTGTTGGTTTTTAAGTTGGCAGCTTGTTGGTCCTTGTGACATTTCAATGAATTATCCTCGTGCAGGTTTGAGGCGATTGGTTTTTAGCTGCTAGGTGGCCGGTGGAAATTTCTCCATTTGGCAACATGGAGGCAACTTCTTGATGGTGGCTTCATGGTTGTGCTTTTTATTTTTAGTTAGTACTAGTCTTTTATACATAGCACCCTCTTGCTCTTGAATTATGCATTCACAACTATCTCCAATGAAGATACTTATTTTTATTTTTTAAAGATAAAACGAGGGACGTCATTAGGGTCTTTAATCGTGAAATTCAAAAAGGTACATTACGCAAGAAAGATAAAAAAATGTAGAAGGCAGTTATGATTACTTAGGCCGAGAACAAAAGCATAATTTCATGATTAAAGACCCCAATAAAACATCTCATTTTATCCTTTATAAATGATATATATATATATATATATAATTTTAATAAACATGCATTCTGGGGAGCGATGGACAGCAGGATGGCGGCACTAGGTTTATGGATCAACCAAGCCTTGTGGGCTTCGGCGGCAATGGAGTTGAGCAGCGGGAGCGAGTGAAGGCTTCTAGCAAGGTGGAGAAGTTGGATTTGCTCTACTCTTATCTAGCGGAGCGTTGCATAGAAGGACCGGTGTTTTGCTCCGGTCCGCTCGAGGAGAGTTTGGCTGCTTGGGCTTCTTCGGGAAGCTAATCAAATCGTTGAGTTCCTACTTAGCAGGATGTGAAAGCCTTCTTGGCGGCTCTCAAGAGTGATCCAAGGCCGGTCTCGGTTGCTCCTTTTCCGGTTGAGGAGTTAGTGTCCACTTTCATGAAGTTCTATTCATGTTTTCATCGTGTGCAGGAGTCGTTGGAGGTTGAGCCTCGGCTGAAGGGGATTTGCGTTTTCTAGGGTTCTCACGGAGGAGGAAGCTAATGTAGTGAAGGTGGAGGAGATCCAGGTCTCAGATCTACGTACTGACATGTATATTCCTGATCAAATTAGGCGACCCACGAAGCAACTTGGCTCGGCTTTGGGTAGTGGATCAACCTTGGGTGGAGACTTTCTTTCTCTGCAGGTGCGGTGGTTGTGGGGTTCGCCCTTTGTATCTCATGGAAAAATTTCAGTTGGTCTATTTTCATGAAGAGGGCTAGAGGCGGTTGAGTTGAAGGATTTCAAGCCGGTTCGATACTCCCTTCTAGATAGGGATTTATTTTGATTTCTTTTTCTTTATGTTGGGGACCGGCCATCTTGGTTCCCCAAGCACATAATCGAAAGAAATCTGTCTTTTGGGGTATCTCTTAGGGTTTGAAGCTTCATCAGTTGGAGAATGGGTGTTAGTAGGTTCGAAAGGAAATGGACCTTGAGTTGGTGATTTTCGAATGGTTTGGTCTTCCAAGGTGAGTGTCGTTTGTTTTTCTCACCAAGACGAACAAGGTTTTGCGGTGGCGGCGGGATACTTGTTGGTGGTGGGCTATTGGTTGGTTGCTTCGGTGGGTTTTCGTCTTTGGCCCTTGGTTTCGTGGATTGGCGCGCAGTGGGGTTTGGCCTTCGTTGTTCTTGGGCCTACTAATGGTTTTCTTTCTCCCACGGTGCATCGGTGGTTTGTTGTCTTCTTTTAGCTCTGTTTGCCCCTCTAGCTCGATCCTCGTTCGAGGTGGTAAAGCGTGAGAGGTGTGGGGGTCTTTGTTGTTGATTAGTTCTATTTGGAGTAGTCTAGTGCGTCGGCGTGGCGTTACCTTTTGATTGGCTCGCCGTTGGAAATTTTAGTGTATGTTTAGGTGTTGGCTCTTTATGGCCTTGATCTTTTGTATTGGATGGGATCTCGCCAACCCTCCGGTTCATAGTTCCGGTCAAAAGCGTCTATCTAAAAATAAATAAACATGCACTCTTCTTAAATACAGAACAACCTTATCCATGAACCATTTACGAGGATAATTGTGGGTAACTTAACTAGGGTAATTTCCGAAGACTTTGCGGACAACTCAAGTAGGATAATTTCAGAAGCCCTTTCAACTAAAGCATTTGACAATTAAACAACTTGGGCAGGATTTTCAACAAAACATTTTAACCAACCAAATAAAAAACAAATTTCACAAGAACATATTTTTTGTAGTTATGATTTATGGTAATATTACTAAATTTATCATGGATTTAATTACCATATCCAAATTAATATTTATAATTTTCCATCTAATCGTTACTCTACAATCAATCGTTACTCTTAACTGAAGGGTGTGCCTCCTTGAAGTTTCTATGATAAATCTTTGTCCCCTTTTCTCAATCCTGGCTTGTAGTTAACATATCAAATCCGTCCTACCTTATAATTAGTTCTTCAGAGGCTCATCTCATAACTGAAAATAAATCTCGCCTCACTTTTTCTATTCAAGTGCGATCACAAGTTTTAAACTGATCTGCAAATTTTTAGGAATTGTCATTTCCATTAATGCCTGCATCAATGGAAGCATCTAATGGCCTTGGAGAGTCCTCCCAGTCAACCGGCTTCTTCCACTTCCATTCTTTATATGTAAACTGTTGAGTACTCTCTGTGGAAGGATTCATATAACCAACCTGTGAGCGGTTGCATTCACACTTGTGGCAAGCTAAATTTCTTTTATAATTTATAAAACCACACCTGCACATGCATGGGCTTATATTAGCATGCATTCTTATTGCAATGTCAATAAGAATTCACTGCACTCTCATAAGAAGCAAGGAATGTAGATTCAGTGCACAATAGCAGACTAAAATCCACCCAGCACGCCATATATCACAAATTCAATGCATAGCTTGGAGCTGCATCGAGAAACATACCCCGGGCATTCCCACTCTCCTAGATTCAGCTTTGGTTTAGGCCGAATCTCATCACATTGTAGGCATTCATTATTCTTGGCAAAGTTCATAAAATCGCACCTGAAGATTCCGTCCAATGAATTAGCAAAAATTAGTCGTCAGACATGAAAGCCTAAAGGTGATTCATAAACCACCAAAATTAGGGCCCATAAAAAAACTGACCTCGGACAAAGCCAATCTCCTCTTTTCTTTTCAATATCATCCCGCCCGAATTTTTTCCTGGTAAGAGGTTGGGATTGTTTCACTTTTGGATGAGGCTGCAAAAAACGGGTTTTGGCAGGTTTGGATCAAGTGGAGTTGCACTCAATTCAACCACCTGCTTCAGTAATTTACGAACGGATGCTTTTACATTTTTCCTCATATGCAGTTTGTGTTTAGAAGAACCAATTAGAGGATGGTAAGCACAAATCATTAAAATCTGCATAACATCTACTGTTTGTGCAGTGTCCTCTCTACGCGGGATTACATAAGCCCGCTTACAAGAAGCTCTTAGAGCACATGAACTACACACCTGACAATATGCAAACAAATGATATTCATATAACTACCAATAATGCATGACAAATTGCAACTAATGGTCGCTCATTTAACAAAGGCAACAGCGAAAGACAAAACCAAACAATAATCAAATTCCATTGATAAGTATGCTAATTTAACAGTGGACTGGATAAAACATTATGAATTATCAAAAGTAGACTACATCACCTTCTTCAAGATTAACATATGCTCTCAGACGCTTCCCAGAAGTAATAACCTTTCCATCTAAACTGGGACAACCAGAGCCAACAATGACCTGAATATCTCGTCGCGACAACAACCTGCAGAAAGAGCCTTAATTAATCGAGCTGGTTTTAGCCTAAATAAGTAAACAAAATCAAGTTTGATAGGAGATAGAATTAGATCATCGCTACAAAAATCCAAATGTGTGTAATTTGAGTCCAATCCTTTTTAATAATTGGCATAGTAACAAATCTTCTTCGATATGTTCGACCAGAGTAGAATACCAGACACCAAAGGTGTGATAAATGCAATGTTCAGCTGCTAGTACCTTTCAAATTTCAAACATATAATGCATTCACAGAATGTTGAGTTTGACACATAAAGACTGTTAAAAAGAAGAATATCACTAGATCAATAGCAATGCATAATTGATGTTACTGAAATTGGATTTATGATATCATCTGAACATTAATTTCGTGTGCAATAAAGGTCTAGGAAGAAATCTCAATATTCAAATAAACAGAAGTAACCTGATCTGTTCACTAGGTATAGAAAATTGCATCACACATAAAATGAAGTAATTCAAGACTTTTAAAAGCTTCAAGAACTTGAAATACTGTTAAGAGATTCACTTGTTGAATTTTTTAAAAGCTTCAAAAACTTGAAATACCATTGAAAGATTCATTTGTTAATTTTTTTGGGATGACCATGATTATAATTCTCAAGTCGTAGTATCAAGTTCATTTTCTGAACAAAACAACATACCCTCTTTTCTAGAATTCAAGTTTGAAACTTTAAATTTTAATCTCCCAGTGTACATCCAGACTGATAGAGATTGTTTGTTGAACATTATAGAGTTTTGGTAGCCCCATACTCATCATATCTTAAATCTCTGAAGTCTGCATTGATTGGAAACAACAATTAATTCATGGTTATGCATTCCAAAGAATGTCAGTTCCCAACTTAGCACTTTCAGGTCCACCTTAGGTCTGCCAAAATACTTTTCTGGCTAATTACAATGATGACATGAACATATAGACAAAGATTAGAGAAGCAATTGCTAAGAACACGTGCATCTCTGCTAACACATGGTCCATTTATGATTTAAAGATATTAAGGAGTAAGTTCTAATTGTTTCGCCAGTTATAAACTTAATTTTTGTGGTGCCAATCATGCAAGTAATCATATGGATATAAATTCTGATTTAAGTTTTTAATGCATCCAAGCGTTAGTTCAAAGCGAGGATTTCAAGGTTTTTCAGTGTTTCTAGAGTTTGGCTGGTTTAAATAAAAGTTGCAACAGACAAACCAAGGGAAGGGGATCCCCCCTACCCCATCGGCTTTAAAAGTCAAATTCAGGAAGAATCAAAAAAATTACTGACAATAGAGATGATTTGCATAAAATTCCAAGCCCCTGTAAAACAGCAGCTAATAGTTAGCACGTGTCGGCTGACAACATACCTGAAGTCATTGTTAATGTCCAGTTAAAAGAGGAATAGTAACACATTCAGCATTTTAAAAAGCATGCTCTAATTTGTCAATTTATAAGTAATTAGCGTACCTTACTTCAGAATTTTCTTTGCAAAAAAGGATGACATGTAAATATTATAAGGGTATCTATGGTTTCTTAGTAGAACAGATATATTTTTGATATACTAGATTCCTTATTTTGATCCAACGGAGCAATTGAGCCCAGCTTTCAGCTGTACCCTTAGAATTTTGAAATGAGACTCCTTAGGTCCACTAGAGACAACCTTGGTGAGAATGTCAATGGGTCTAATCTTGCTCTCTCTCTGTACTCTATATATGTATGCATCTGTGTCAAGTTAGATCTTGAGAAATGCTAGCCTGAACAATCATTTCCAGTGCTTGCCTAAAACAAGGACGACGGGTAAATATAAAATATTACAAGGGGGCATATGGTTTCTTGGCTGAACAGGTATTTTTATGGTATACTGGATTCTAGCTTTTGATCCCACAGAATAGTTGAGCCTGGCTCTCAGCTGTACCCTTACAATTAAGGAATGAGACTCTTTGCCTTTGCTTAAGATGCTCAACCCAAGTTCCTGTCTCCACAAAACTAACATCAAAACTTTGAAAAAGTTGAAAAATGCTTTCTTCAATAGTAAATCATCCCTTTTTATGGTCCTGTAAAATGCTTCATCTCAGGATCTTACAGCACAAACACTGTTGCAGCTGTGGAAATCTCTCACTGATGGAATCCTTCTAGCCACTTTAACTTTCTTTTCTCTTGACTGCTTTTTATTTTACTCTCTTTCCCACAAACTAAGATGAATATTCCATAGTTACCTGAGACGGAGGCGGCAGGGGGGGGGGACAGGTTTCCGGGACGGCAAAAATTTCTAAATTTTGGGGACGGCGGGGGACGGCTAATTAAAAATATATAAATATTTAAAATATAAAGATATAGTGACTAAATTATATAAATAAGCTGAAATAAAACCATTTGAGATTTAAATAAGGTGAAACTTGAACTCATAAACATCAAATACATTCCTAGAACTGTTACAGACAGGATACTGTGATTTCAAAACACTCAGCTTTTCCAAACATGTTATAAACTTCTATTATGTTCTCCTTCAATTCTCTGATAGCAATCTTCCCAAACTATGACCAAGTGTTATGGTTCACTGTTGACAGTTGTGATCTATTGACCCTCAATTGCTCTTGTCAACCTTCTACTGACAAAACAAAGAATGACAGAAAACAGGTTCTCATTCAGATTCTACAGTCAGACTAAGACTGTCAAACAATAATAGTAGGGTTTCAGGATATATTAGCTTGATCATTACTTGCACAGGCCCGTGACTTGCTTCTTCACAAGATCTTGAATCATAAGTGATTTACAATTAAAAAAATATAGTTTAGAGTGTTGTTTTTATGTTTTTTTATTGAAAAATGTGGCAGACCACGTGGGGGACGTCTGGACGCCCCCCACATTTCCCACGTCCCCCACATTTCCCCGTCCCCAGGACGTTTCCCAGCCTCCTTAGACGTCCCCAGGACATTTCCCATCATGCATGCACTGTGGGAAACGCTGGGAAACGCCCCATGTCCCAAGGTCCCCCGTCCCTAGGGACGTCCCGGACATGTCAAAAATGGGGGGGACGCATCCCCGCGTAACTATGGAACATTCCTTTTTTATGATAGTCTACAAATACACGACCTACACAGATTTCATCCTATGTTTACCAGGAACAAAAAAAAAAGAAAATAAAATGTAAACTAGTTAGAGCCAAGAAGCAGGGGGTTCTAAGGTTTCGGGAATGCAAAAAAATTAGGGTTATTTTATATGTATGCAAGAATTTGAAAACTTTAACCATCGTCATACAGAAAGAATTACATATTATTCAACTTTCTAGAAAGAGAGGGGTGTCATTATCAGATTTTAGTCCAGGACTTTACTAGCACAAGTAAATTGTTTGAATTCATTAAGATGGACAAAATCTCACATAAGAATGTCAGAAGCAATCAGACGATGCATGAAAGCAATTTTAAACAGCAGAAAATATGTGATCCCAATAATGACTCGGGACCACTGCATAAAAGTAAGGGTTTGTTTCAAAAATTGCGACTTTTTGAAGAAGAAAATCAGCACAGCGTAATGGCAGTTTCTGAGGTCTTCCAACCATTCTCAGCAGTGTTATGCAGGGACACATATCCGCTACATTTTGGTGACATCTTGAATGTTTTGGGGACTTGGGAGGGGGCGTACCCAATTTTATTTAGTTTTTCTGATACTTTCACTTTTGAACAGCTATTATTTTTACAAAATAAATTGAACCCTACTCCCAAAAGTAGCTAAAAACATTTAATAAAGTTTAAACCCATTTTCATTGAATATATTTTTAAATATTTAAGTATTGACTTTTACATATTATTTTAATAGTCATTCCCCTGCTGTCCCTAAAATCTGGGGGAGAAAAACTGTCATCCCAGAAACCCCATCCCCGAGACTTTGTAACTATGGATTTCAGAGCTCAGAACAGTCTCACCACATGGCTAAAGCCTACATAGATTGTGAGTTATGACCCCAACAAGGTGGCCCACTCCGGGGCTATTATTAGCAATTCTTATTTCGGTAGATACCTTCTTCTTCAGAGTTTTACTGTTCGCATTTCAATGCATGTTGAATGGTTATTATTAGCTTTGTTTAGCTTTAAATACAATTCCCATCTGCATGCCTATGCATGTTGAGAGGATATTATTAGCTTTGTTCAACTTTAAATCAGTTTATTATTATTAATTTTGTTTAGCTATAAGACAAGTGTTCGTCCTATTGTAATGCAGAATCGATGACAGGCATCTCTTCCATATAGATTGCTTTATATGAACTCTCTTATTATCTTGCAATAAAGCTTTGTTTTCTTCCCACAAATTTGTGTCAATTCAGCAAAGAAGAGTTTTCTTTATTATAGCACACTATTTCCTAACAATTGGCGTGTCATTCTCTGGATAGAATCCTCACTCTAGATCAATGTTAAATACCCAAGCATGAGACTGATTGAATATAAGTCCATCTTCATTGTAGAGCTCAGGGTGACATCACAAGACATTAATAATATGGTCGTATGTTGAAATGGTTATTAGTCTTAAGATAATAGATGGAATTAGTTCTTGACTTTTCTAATGTTCCTTAACTGATTTGGCCAGTCCATTGACAGTCTAGAAATGGCCTAAGAATGCTGATTTATGATAAATGCGTTTTAGAGCAGAGCATGTCAATCTCTGGCCATAATATAGGTTTTACTTGGGTTCCAATCTCAACTATGGCATTGACACCTTCCTCTCTGGCAATTGCCTCTACCAAGGAAAACTACAGCTCCCGGGTTTCTATGAGATCATGACCCCGAGGGTCGGTACACTTGGAGATGCATCACCATGGAGACTGAGAAAGGCAGGAACTTCCAGATGTCCCTCATCTGGAGGGACATCCTAACATCAGTTACCAGGTTTGAAAATCTGGTTCTTTGAAAAAGGTTTAAAAATCCAAGATTCCCAAATTGTAATGGAAAATCCCATTTGGAAAAAGTTAATATGATACAAACATAAAAAAGAAAAACACCTAGAACTAAAAATGTAAATGAAAAAGATAAAACTAAAAGCAACTAAAATATATCTGTAGATTTAATATAATATTTAATATTTTGATATTGTGGGCATAATTTGAAGCCCTCTTGGATTCTGTATCAATGCTTTCTCAATACCTCTTAGCAAGGTAATGAATAATTGTGCAGATGCCATTGCAATGGTAGAAGGTTTGAAACTCGCAATGGTTATGGGTGTTAGGAAACTGATCGTAGAAGGTGATTCAAAGGTCATTGTAAATGCTCTGAGGATTGTGGTCTTAACAATTGGCATCTAAATTTGACCCACAATGAAGCTCAGCTTTGGTCTGCTCTTTTGAGATCACTGATTTGTGTCATTGTTTCCAGTAGGAAAACAAGACAGCTGACTTTCAAGCCAACCACAGGGTGAATCTCTTAACCTTCATGTGGGGCTTGAGCCTGTCTGTTGGAAAAGATTAGAGGATATTGTTTTGCCTTATCTTTTCAAAACTGCCAACATCATTGCTCCTCTTTTCTCATTCATGCACCCTAATCATTCCTTTCTTTGTCACCTAACAATTGAGATCACGTTAATCCTCCATGAATTTAGATGACTGTCCTCGATCACTTCATAGTGAATTCATCGCTCATATCTCTCTCATGCTTGGACCTTCAATCCTATTTATTTTCCTCCTATCCTTTTTCAGTCATGGTTTTCATTGCATTTATTTTGTAGAGTCTCAACTGATCAAGTATGATTGTGCAAGGAAATAGAAGGGGAGTCACTCTCAAGTTGCTTATGTGCGAGCTGCATGAAGCATTTGATATATACAATCCCTGAGCCTTGGGCTTTCTTTAGTTAGTCCTTGGTGAGGAGATCCTATCCTCCAAGCATTCTATTTAAGCTTTGTGTGAGCTTTTTGAGAGGTGCTTGAATTGCAAGGTTGAAGACCCCGACTCTTTTGATCTGTTGCTTCATATCGTCTCTCATGATGTGCATCTTGATTCTATCACTCTTGAGCCAAATATCTCTGATACTATGAAAATATTAGAGGGAGAAGTCTTGGCCTTGGACAAAGAATTAGTAATCCAAGAATGTGTAATCTTGAAGCAAGCAGTGATGGATTTAGTTGAATATATCCAGTATTTGGATCCTCCTCTCCTAACAAGCATGCAAGATGTTAGTTGAATATATGCAGCCATTTTTGTTCCAATGAAGAGGCTCTTTGCAACTGTTTCCGGCAACCAATTAATCTTTCACCAGTAAGTGTGGTGGTATGAATCTTGAAAAATGTCAAAACACACAATACACACGTAACACATGATAATAAAAAGACTTTACAACTAAGATGGAGGATAACCAATAATTATACTAATAACAGGAGAAATGTTACAATTTCACCCAAAAGACAGACTTGGCTTTCATCACATGTTACCACACATCTCCATAGGCTCCACTCACCTTCCTTTCCAACAGCCTTTCTGAGAGAAAAATACCAAACACACTTCTTGATAGATTTTAGAACACTCTAACACAATGGACTAGACTCTCACTTCTTACATCTCTCAAGCCTCTCCACCTTAATATGTCCCAAATGAGGTAGTAGGCATCTTATTTATAGGCCTTAAAGGTATGTTCTACCTATCTCTTAGAGAGGATAAGATATCCCCTCTAATCAATTAGAACACATATCGCAACTCCCATCTTTATAAATAGGATTATCACCTAAACTAGGATTAGCTTTTGATATGGCATAACTAACCAATAAGAACTCGTCATAAAATTCCCATCTCAAACGTTTCCTAGACTTTATCCTAATAATAGATTGAATATTCTATAAGATATGTGACATCATTATTTTGGAATTGTTATTAATATAATAGTAATTATCTATGACCACTTGGACCTTGGTGACCTACTTACTATGGCAACACTTTGGCATTACCATGACCATTTATGACAAATATTTACTATTTATAATTGATCATCATTGTCATATTATTCCCTTAACGTACTTTGACCATTACCATGGAATATGTATTAATTACTTCATGACAAATGTGTGTGTCATTATTCCATGGTGGGCATTGATAACTTCTAGTGGATGCTACTAATAATTACATTTTCTATCGAGAGAATTTTTAGTTAAAATTTGGCATTGACATGTCACTCATGTGAGAGAATTTTGGAGGGAAAATTTGGCATTGACATCTTCCCCATCTTAGTTTCTCTTTCACGATTGTGTAGGGCAATGTTCCCTGTGGAGAGATTGTCGTCCTTCGGACTCGGAGAGATTAGCCGCGAGGCCTCCTTAAGGCTAGGTGGAAGCAATACGGTGTTCACCAGAGAAAAACTTCACCCTTGTACAACAAATGATGTATGTTATCAAACAGGAGGTAACAAAGATTCATTTTTGAATTAGAGTGCCATCGAGCAAGGATTCATCTAGTCGAAAATTAGGAAAAAAATTGAATTAAAGTGCCATCCAATTCCTCATCAGTTGTTCCATCATCATGCACTATTGCTATCATGTAGGGTCCCATCCACTTAGGAAGGAGCTTATTGTGCTTCCTCTTATGGTGTTGAAAATCATACATTATGACCACGTCATTCACCTAAAATGGGGACCATTTGATCTTCCAAACCATACTCTTTTTGCTTCACCTTTTTCTTATAACTCGACTCATTTTTTTGTTTCTTTTCTAATAAAAGAAGATGCACCAACCTATCACTTATAGACTCGCCTTCATCCATCCTCTCATTACCCATAACTCTTAGGGTCGGAACATCGAACACAATGGGGAGAGTTGGGTCAATACCATAAATAGGATGAAAAGAATAATACCCTACATTGACTTAGATGTAGCCCTAAATGCCCACAATGTTGCATGAATCCTCTTATCCCATGCATGTACATGTAAAGTTGCATCTATTGGAAGAATCTGACACAATACATGTTTTGTTTGTTCTGCCTATCCATTTCTACTTGGCTTGTAGATTGTTACCTTCCTATGCTTGATGGAAAACCTATCCACCAAGAATTTTACCACTTCATTAATGAAGTGGCTTGATCTATTACAATCTCACGGTGGGTAATTTTACCACTTCATTAATGAAGTGGCTTCCCTAATATGTTACAATCTCTAGTGAGCAACCAAACCTATTATCAATGCATTAATAGAATAACCTTGCCACCTCATCTATAGAAGTTTTCAAAGGCCTAACCTCGAACCACTTAGTCAAGTATTCAATGGTAACCATAATATGTTTATTTCTCAATGGGGTGGATGAAGTAGACATATAATGTTTGTTCCCCATTTCGACGGAACGCAGTGTTATAAGTCCTACAATTCCCATGAGATTGTGAGATATAATGTCAAGGATCCTTTGTTATTAGTTGTCTAGAGAAGTGACCTTCAAACATACCATCATGGAACTCTTTAATTAGATCCTTCCCCTTGTCACATCTAACTACTCTCCTATACCTTCCATCAACTCCTATCCAAAACAAGACTTCATGTGCAATTGTTAAAATCCTCATATATAATGATACAAATAATCTAAGTAATCACAAGAATATGCAAAATAAAATGAAGGTCTGCACAACACAAGATATATTATTTCCTTGAAATGCCCTAATAAACAATACATTTAATAATAGAATAATAACCCTCGAGGTAGGGAAACACTATACAATACTCTTTTAGGAAGGAATTACTCCACAAGATCTCCCAATATGAGAATGTCACTTGAGGGGGCACCATCAATGTTCTTCTAACAAATAGAAGACTTACTGACTTACTTGACATCCTTCACAATGATATTCACCCTCTCATATAAACATCTATTACTCTTTAATAAGTGGGTAGCACCTAACCCCAATAAAGGCCGACTCATTACCCAATATACATAAATACCACAAGTAACACATATGACTCGATATAATATACCCACTAAGAGGATGTGTGCCACATGTTATCATCTTCACCCACCAATATACATCATAACATCATCTCTCAAATTACATTACATTGCATTCCATCCCCCTTAGCATGTTTCACGCTCAAAACATAAGAACTACATATCGGGTGACAAAATATGAGTTTCTTTAATTTAAATAGATCGCTTACATAGCAAAATATGTTTTCCTCAAAGTTTCAAGACCAAAAGGAGGCCCATCCATGCATCCTATCCTTCTTCTTCTACTTCTTCCTTTGCTTGGATATGATCATGTACAACAACATTGTGATGAACATAGATTTGAGATCTATTGGCTATCTATCTATAGATAGCCCCATATATGCAGACAGGGTCATATAGAAAGGGGGCCCTATCTATATATGGCGACTATACTACAAACAATCACCCTCGACTCTATATATCTTATCCCTAAATGGGGTCTCTTGATCATCTATATCGTCTTCCTCATGGCATAGTCGGCATAGCTAGACAAGTATTCCGAACGAAAGGTTCATATCATATAAGGCCCCCGACAGATATATATAGTATAGAGGGCCGCGGGGATGGAGTATTCTCAGATATATTTCGGTAGATGGGGTTGGGCAGTTGAATATTCGATATCCGGTATGGGGGAGCAAGGCCTCGGGCCCACGGGGTTAATAAACCCATTCAATGTAATCTGAGGTGGATACTTAAGGGAAGCATATGAATCTATGTATGAATCAACCAAAAAAATATCAATAGTAAACAAGTGATCAAAATTGTCCAACGAAGAAAAGAACTATTGTGGAAAATTATTGACAACAAATGAAAGAACCTCTTCCACTAGTGTAAATAATTTAAAGTGGGCTAAAAATGTTTTCCTTCGTAATATATGGGTGAATCTTTAAGGAGATTCGCAAATAAACCACTCTCACCCAAGTGAAAGAAATCCTCATACCATTTGTTGCCGCTATCCTCCAAATAAATCAAGGCTTTGGGCCTCTTGGGTTGTTGTTCACAACATAGTTACTCCGAGATGGGGGACAGACGGCAAAAAATTTCTAAATTTTGGGGACGGCTAATTAAAAAATATATAAATATTTAAAATATAAAGATATAGTGACTAAATTATATAAATAAGCTGAAATAAAACCATTTGAGATTTAAATAAGGTGAAACTTGAACTCATAAACATCAAATACATTCCTAGAATCACATTACAGAGAGGATATCTGTGATTTGAAACACTCGCTTTTCCAAACATGTTATAAACTTCTATTAAGTTCTCCTTCAATTCTCTCGATAAAGCAATCTTCCCAAACTATGACCAAGTGTTATGGTTCACTTGTTGTGATTGTGATCTATTGACCCTCAATTGCTCTTGCTCACAACCTTCTAATGACAAAACAAAGAATGACAAAAACAGTTCTCATTCGATTCTACAATGACTAAGATCACAAACAATAATAGTAGGGTTTAGGACATATTAGCTTGATCATTACTTGCAGAGGCCCGTGACTTGCTTCTTCACAAGATCTTGAATCATAAATGATTTACAATTTAAAAAATATAGTTTAGAGTGTTGTTTTTATGTTTTTTATTGAAAAAAAATGCAAGCAGACCACGTGGGGGACGCCTGGGACATCTCCCCACGCGTTTCCCACGTTTCCCCGTCCCCAGACGTTTCTCGGCCTCCAAGACATCCCCGGGACGCTTCCCCACGTCCCCAGGACGTCCGGGACGTCCCGAACATGTCAAAAGGGGGGACGCGTCCCCGTGTAACTATGGTTCACAATTGTAGTATATCTCTTTGATTGCTTCAATGCCTCCATGTGTGTTTATCCTACTCTTTGACAATTATTTTGAGTTGGTGACGCTCATGGCTCTACGCTTGTCCCGGATTTTTAACATCCTTCAAGTTCAAAACTCGACCATCGAAGGGGATCCTTGCGCTCACACCACAATTACCTCCCTCACCCACCTTTGACCTCCCTTAACACATTTCACCTCCAAAAACTCAAAGGTGGGCATTTTGAAAGCTTTTCCCGATGCATCTCTTGAGTAGAATAGAAGGTTTGGACAAAGAAAAAGTATGGATTTTCAATTTGGATAAGACTGAAAGAATCAATTGTGCATCCTTCCTATCTAGTAAATTGTAAGTTGAGTCTTGAAATTGATATTTATAAAGAAAATCTTGAAATGTGTCAAAGTCGAGTGAACTCAAACCAACCATTTATTAGTTGGTGGCCTCTTCGCATCTACTTCTCAAGAAGTTGATCAAATTTAGTCCAAGCTTCACTAAGTGTGTTCATGCCCTTTATGTGCAAAATAAGCTCAGATGCCACATTCGACTAATTACACTGTTGAGCCATTTGATTTTCTCATGAACATTGCCTTTATTTATGCATCGATTGTCGCTTTCAGTACAGTCATTTGCTCAAAAGTAACACAATCATGGCATCCTTCCAAGTGAATATTTGTGAAGTCAATGAGACATAGTGTTGGGCATCTTTCAACTAAATGAAAGGCAAGCATACACATAAAAATAGTGTTGAATTGTCTGCAACAAAAATGAAGTGCATAATTGAAAATAAATCAATAAAAACCACACAAAGTGTGCCTAATTTTCTGCACATTAAAAGATGAAGGCAAAAGAGAGTCTTAAAAGTCCCCCTTCCATTTTAGTATGGCACTTTATAATGATAGTTCCAATCAATGTCCCCCTTAATTACAGCTTAGGAGTTTACAATTTTAGTTTTTGGTCTGTCATAATTGTCAAAAAGGGGGCTTGTGAGTTGTTTTTAAGACACCAAAATTATTAATGATACAATAGATCAAGAATCAAGCTTCTCTAACCGTGTGGATGTGTCAAGCCCGAGAAAATATGAAGCCCAAAAAGTCTAAAAAGACTTCCATATGAGGAAGTTATGGCCTTTGAAACTTCACCAATTAGCCACTACTTAGGACCCTTCTGAAAATCTGGAGAAAAATAATAGAAAATTGACCGAAATCAAAAAGACAATTATACCTATGTGTAGACTGCATAAAATCAATCACTTTGAGAAACAATCACTGAAAAAAACATTTGTATCGCTGAACTATTGTAGTTTCATTATTAGGTGTGAAATTGAAATGTTCAACGATGAAGGCAAAACAATTGTCCTTGCAGGGTGTTAAAAATGTAGCCTTTCAAGTTGCAAGTTTTAGCAAAATAATAGTCTTCATTACACCAATCAAACATTCATGAGATACAAGAGATGAAACTTTCTTTTCTTTAACAAAATTTCAATAAACTCTTTTAAAACCATGGGAGTTGCAAATAGGGGAGGCTGGTCAAACATATCTTAGGGCCTATTTTGGACTTGTCCAAGGCACCAAAGGGTCATGGGAGACATGAACAATGAACCGATTGGGTGAACAACAAGCAAATAGGATGGAAGGTCAGTCGGGTCATGTGCAAAGGGGTCACCTACAAGAGAGGATGCAACCAGAGAGTGGAGACATTATGAACAATGTGGCCTGCTCACAGTGTGAACCTCAAACACCAAGCAAGGAGAAGTTGCAAGCGCCAGTTGAAGGTCAACAACAATGGCCATTGATGATGTCTCGAAAGAGCCGGAAAGTGAGCACATCCGACGATGGACATAAAACCAACAAAAACAAAGATCATAAAGTGCCTTGTGGGGGCCAACATGGGTTGGGACTCCATCTTTAACCTACTGATAATAAAGAGGCCTCAAACCACACCAAATTTTTATTATGATCTGTCTCTTTCTACCAATCATAGGTATTGGTCTTTATCGGGAGGGCCCTCTCATCTATTGGGTAGGGGTCTCGATCTCTAGGGGGAGAACATGAGGCATGCCTATCCCCTATCTAAATCTCTAGTTCGGGGTGGGGGCTCTCCGAGAACAGGCCGAAGGCCCTAGTCAAGATTCACTGCAGTTGTGGGGTCAATATGACTCACAATGCTCCAAAAATGAAAAGTTGTGTTGTCCATTTCCTCGATGTGCATTCAACTCAGAACACTTCAAAAAAGAAGAGGATATAAGGGGAAAGGAGGGAAAAGGCTCAAACTTTGACATCATGATGAAATCTAACAAAGAATTGTCATATACACCCAATATACCCTTTATCTTCGAGAATCACCTTTCATAGAGAAATTCAGCAGCATTATGCAACAAAAATCATAGATTTGAGTTGGGGACAGGGGACGGCGGGACAGGGGGACGAAGGTTTGTTCGGCAAAAATTCTAAATTTTGGGGATGGCGGGGGACTAAGTGGGGACGGCTAATTAAAAATATATAAATATTTAAAATATAAAGATATAGTGACTAAATTATATAAATAAGCTGAAATAAAACCATTTGAGATTTAAATAAGGTGAAACTTGAACTCATAAACATCAAATACATTCCTTAATACTCATGATTCTTTCAGAAGTTTGCAAGAAGTTGCTTGGTCCAAAAAGGTGCAAAAATTGATTTTATGAAAATAAGAAAAATATTGCCATCAATGCATAGAGCTCAAGAAAATATGCACTTTTAGAGAAAACGACACCTGAAACGGAGCCAAATAATGAAAGTTATGGCACATGCAAGTTTTTGCTGCTACATCTTCCCGGACCCTTTCCAAAAATGGCAAATTTTTTTCTATCCTTGTGATTTTTTCACCAAAAATGAAAAAAATGCCAAAAAAGGAAATAAAATCATGGGGGACGTCTGGACGTCCCCCCCACGTTTCCCACGTCCCCCCCTCCCCCATTTTCCCCACGTTTCCACGCCCCGGGGACGTTTCAACAGCGTCTTGCGCCCCCGGGGCGTTTCCTAGGAAAAAAAAAAAAAAAAGCGTGGGGAACATTTCCCCACGCCCGTCCCGGGCGTCGTGACGCCCTCCCGTGAAATGTGAACAGGGACGCGTCCCCAGCGTAACATGCAAACAAAAATAAAAAGACAAAATGCCATAAAAGCAAATTGAAAGCAAACCATTCTTCTACATCCATAAATGAAGAGGATCTTTGTGTATAAATAGAAGATCACAAAGGTGCATGCATGAGAAAAATCATGTAGAAGAGAATGCATGAAAGATGATGATAGAAAATACTAAATAAACTATATGGAAATATAGCAAACCCAAAATAGAGAAATTCTAATCTAAAGGACAATGATGGTTATGAGAATTATCTTGATTTACAATTTATAAAACACGCAAATAACTAAAATGTGCATAACATGGGGACTAACCCTTGGCCTAAGAAAGTTGACAACAGACATGTGTTTCGCATACACTAACAAAACCCTTTGCATCAATAAGGACTTCTTACCCATCAGTTTCTCAGGACTCAACTTAATGATTGTCAAATAGAGAAGGCTAAGGAATTGATTAGCTCAATCTAATCCAAGCTAGAAAATTATCTTTGAATCTACTAGAAATGCATTGCCAAAAGCTTTCACAATGCCCACCTTTAAGGAGTTTGAGGAATGTCTATTCAAAGAGCAAGACAAATTCATGCACATCGGGGCAATAAGGAAACCAAAGACTAGTACCCAAGAATCACAAGCAAAAGGGTAAGAAATCTTCCCAAAGATAGTAGAACTCCAAAGATGGTCAAACCAAAGGAAACTCAAATAGTGACATTTCTTCCTCTTCTCCATAGCAGCAATCCAAAGGAAAGGAACTTATCAAGACCATAGTAGCATTCCTTTACACGGTATTTACTCATAAAACTAAAAGTGTAAATAGAATTCAAATTTTCGGAGTAAAAATCGAAAATCTTGGCAAAATAGGTGTGAATTTGGAAGAAAAAAAAAAAATCAAAACCGCATTTTTGAAAACCCAGTTCCAAAATCGCGAGTTGTTCCAAGCTTTTCAAAAATCTCATGTTATTGACTATTGACCCTGTTTTGGCAATTACTCAGCACTTACAAGTTAGTTTGGGGCAATTTTTGCTTCCATGATCAAGACTCACTCCTACTATAAGAAGGGAAGGGATGCTCAACGACTACTTGTTTAAAAATATGACCACACTTGAAGCAGCCATCAAGCACACAACATCAAATGGGATGAACAATCACAACATTCCTCACCACCTCCTTGAAATCAGCAACTTTGTGTGGCTCACTCTGCAATTGCTCATCCTAGACATGCTCTTACAACCACATATCCTGCACCTTCACCTCATGGGTGGATTTTGGCCTGACTGAAAAGCTGCTAATCATATGACTCAGTTCACTCCTTTTTCTATTCTCAATTGTTGCAACACCAACACCATTTTTTTTGGGTGATAATTTGAATGTAGATGTTTTAAGGGTAGGAAACATTGAGATAGACGATGGACACTTCCACCAAGTTCTTTGTGTGCCAGCATTTTCACACAACCTTTTGTCCATTTATCAAATAACTCATTCAAAGGAAGGGGAAAATTGTTAAATTTTGCCCAATGGATTTATTATTAGGGAGTTGAAAGAGTTGTTGCCACTAGCAAGGTTGATGATTTGTCAATGTTATGCGGGGGACACCCCCATCCCCAAGCCATCGGGATCCCCAGGATTTGGGGACGGGGACAAGATGTCCTCCTCACGCCCCGGCAAATGCAAAAATGAAGGGGACGCCCTCGAGTTTAGGGAGCACACTCGGGACATCCCGGGTGCTTTATAAATTAAGGGACATCGTGGACGTCTCCAAGACGCGTTTGAGGAAGTCCCGAGGACATCCCGGCATCCCCTACAACCTAGCATTATTTTTTTATTTTGATTTTTTTAACAATTTTTTGAAAAATACTGATTATTGAGCTGCCATTTTGGTTATCTACTTATGAGTTATGAGTTATGACATAATATTTAACTAGTATAGATATCTTAAATACATCTATCTAAAATATGCCGAGAGATATCAATCACAAGGCACCTATCTAACTATGCAAGTGTAGTATAAGTATACCAAAAAAAGTAACAATTAAAAATAAATATAATATAATAAATGTATCTATATGAAATACATCAATAGATATCAATTTCAAGGTTCTTAGGTTTGATTTTTTACATACCTCTTTAATCAACAACTTCATTAAATTCTCTATCAATTTCTCGTTGATTTGTGGCAAATAGAATCATTTAGCTACGCGATTGTGTCGGTCTCAAAAATATCTATTCAAGAAAAAAAGACCCAAACATTACTACATGGCCAAGATATTACTATTTTTTATTGACTTCTCCAAGAAAAAAGAAACAAAATTATTTGATAGTCCAATAGAAGTCAAATTTATGAATGAACTGTCACATGACGGTCAAATGAACGTCAAATTTAATGTTGAGAATAAAAGTGAACAACACACTCCATTACAATCTTGCCTGCCATTGTAGAACACCTCTCGGCATAATAACATATGTAGTTGTACTCTTCTCATGCTAATTAATGAAGACTTGTTTTTCATTGTCATATTGATATTGTTGATGTATCATTGTATCTCTATCTAGTATGAAGTATCAATGTATCTCAGATTCTCGTTCTAATTTCTATGTTAATGTCAATGACTCAATATGAAACATTGAAATATGAACATTGAATATTAAATATAGCATTTTGGGCCTTGGCTTATGTGATGAATAATTGGATTAATGGTTTCAATCTTCAAACTTTCAATTTTAAGTCTTAGTTTATTGAATTATTCATGTTATATTCGTAATATATTCCCCCACCATCCCCAAAATTTGAAATTTTTCAAATTGTAAAAGTTTGACAACTAAATGCCTTCCTATAATATAAATGTTGTAATGTCCCCTCTTTCCGAATGATCTAGGACAAAGACCTTTGGCCCTTTTTGTCTACCCAACGCCAAAGGAAGTGTCAAGGGTGACTAAGTTTTATTATTTTATTATATTGTGCAAATATTAAAAAATAATATTATAAGTTGCACATATAATAAATAATAAAGCTTATTATTAAAATAAATGTCAATGTTAAAATACAATTAATTTTAATTGTATTTAGGAGAAAATGCGACTTGCTTGTGGGGGAAAAAAATAGAAAAGTGTGACAATTGGCCCATAAGGAAAAATGTGACCAACTTAGGGAGAATCAAGCAATGTCATTGGTTGTTTTTGGAGGCTGATTTGGGTTGCTTCTCTTTTATATGGGGAAGTCGACTTGCTAGAGGGATATCCAAATTTTTATTATCATATTTTCATTGCAAAGAGCTTCCAGCTTTTGTAAAATTCCAAGGACGAAAACCCTTGAGAATTTATCTCTTGGACGAAAACCCCAAGGGATTGGGAGGAGATTTCACTCAGGAATTTCCAGCGAGCTAATTCAGATTTTCAGTCAAGTTTCCAGCAGTATTTGGTGTTCCTTTGGTAATTTATTTGCAGCAGTTGGATCGACCCAGTTTAGGGGCTGTTTGGGCATATTCCAGAGGTATTTTCCTTTGAAAATTATTGTCAAACATCTCTATATTTTTATAAATAAAGGAGCTGCAAATTTATAATTTTCTGAGCAATATTTGAGGAGTTTCCAGCCAGTTTACAATCAGATTTCAGATCTGTTTTTCTGAATTATTTATCTGCAAATAAATCTGATTTCTAGTATATTTTGGCTTTTAAAAATATTAGAAATCGATTGGGGTAGAAAGTATAATTTTTTGGAGTTATTTGCATTGAGTTTTATCAAAAACCCTAGTCGCTTTGGCTGGAATAAAATCAGATTTGCCCTAGATTGATCTCCGAGGGTTTCAACAACCCTAATTTGTCATTTGCAAAACATTAAAATCTGATTTGGGAAAAAAAAATTATTGGGGATCTTTCGAGATGTTGAACTAGATGCATATATCATGTTTAATACATCAACAAAGGAAGTTATTTGTGGCATCTGCATCTAAGTCACAAGGTTCGTGTTCGTGTTCGACGAGGATAAAATTCGGAACAAATTCGCCAATCTATAAAATCGGGAAAAAGTTCGTAATTAAATTCGACGAATATAAATCTACATTTTAAAATTATTTTTAATTTTAAAATTAAAAAATAAAGAGATAAATACCTATTAATTAATATATAATTAAGTTTAAAACCTTATACTTAGTAATTTAATTTTTCTTTATTTTGTTTTTAGTATTTATATTTTAAAATCTCATTTCTTATCTAGGTATTTATGTACAAAATATAAATATTAATTATTAATAAATATTATATTAATTAAAAAATGATTAAAACATTAAAATCGTAGCATAGCATCAAAGTTAATAACAATTAATTAATTAATCCTTACTAAATCTTTAAACTAAATAAATTAATAGTCATTAATAAAACTATTGAAGTCGCAAAACTTAAATATGTCATAAAATAGTGTCACGGACTTTATAGAGAATGAGTCGCGTGAACTTTGAAGGATGAAATTTAGGAATTGTCGCTGGAACTGGAAATTAATGGACCAGACGTCGCTGTAAGCAGTCCATTCATGCCATGATTTCAATCAACTGGTGCCCTGCAATTCTGCATTTAAAGCCCCGCGATTCTGCAACAGTTTCCCTGCGCTTTTACAAACACTCTACCATTCTTCAAGTCGAAACCCTACGATTTAACAATTTTCTTCAAACGCTTGCGATCTGACAGTCTTGCAACCCTACGATTTAACAGTGTTCTTGCAAACCCAAGCGAATTTAATACGCGAATTTTGACGAATTTCATATTTCGTGATGGTATTCGCTGAATTTTGAATTTCAGCGAATCCTGTGACATAGATCTGCATTACTTGAGCATATATTGTATGGTGAAGCCCATTTGACCATATGATTGCAGTGTATTTTCTTTAAAAGGGAGGAATCAAAATGAGCAGCATAGAAGATACCATTATTTCCAAATGGTGAATTACACCTAAGGACAGAATTGGTCTTGGAATTGACTATGCATATTCAATGTGATTCATTATGCAGCATCGGTTCATTCTATTCTTCTTTGCTGCATTTGAATATAGCAAAATCATGAAAAAAACATGACTGCCTTTATTCACGACAGCTTTGATGTAATATAATTTTTGACAAGCTTTCTCTTCATAAAAAAATTTAGCTTATCTTATATTGAGATTTAATTAGATTTAGGGGGCAATATTTAGTAGCATGCATGTCTCTGCTTTGTGAATGATAAAATCCAAATTCTTTATTTACTCCATCCTTCCCTTCAGATAGAGACTTGTAAGTAGGGCTGCAAACAAAATTAAGGATGTCTTCTTTCATTTGGATATGATAGGCACCAGTGTTAACAGAATTGACAAATGGGAAACAAAATGAAAACAGCTGCAAATTAAGAAGCAGGTTTCTAAATTTTGTCATTTTTGGAAATTTAACATTTTAGAGGTATTTTGAGTATGTGCAAGAATTATTAATTTATCAACCACCATCATACCAAAAATACAACACAAATCATTCAACTTTCTACAAGTAAAAATATATCATGCTCAGATTCATCATTGCAAGATAATAAACAGAAAACAATGTTCATACATAATAACAACATTAATTGCTGCATGCTTTCAGTTTCACCAGATGACATTCTTCAGTTGGAATTTTAAAATTTGAAACATACAGCACAAAAACTGTGAAGCACCTCAACAGGAGGTTTGATGACTATAATAATATAGTTCCATCTCGATGCAAAGCTCAGAGTGATAGACCAAAAGACAAAATTATCGTGTACAGATCATAGACATTGAAATGACTTCCAGATAATGGGCAACAATAGTTTTTGAACTTTATTAATGTTGTTTGCTGATTTGGGTAGCCATTTATTGCAGCCCAAAATTGAATTAATAAATGCCCATTCCCAGGCAACGGATTCAGTTCCATATCTCTTTAACATAGATGACAGGCATGTCTTCCACTCTGAAGAAGGTGCATTATTTTTCTCATTCATTGCAGATTGTGGCACATCAATCACCCTTTTTCTTGATGGATTTCTGGCAGACATTTGTCTATTCGGCATATTTCACTGATCACGGTTATCCTTGCAATGTTGTTCAACAAACTCAAAGGCTGACCACTACATTATTATTACAGTTGATTTGGGCCTGCATATTCTCTTCCTTCTCATAGATGTTCTTTTTGGAGTAATCCTCATAACAATTGTACTCCTCCAAGGGACTCTATTGTAATGGTAATAGGGAACAATCATGAGACAACAACCTATGTTCAAATCCCTCTATCTGCAGTAAACTGACCTGTAAATCTAGTGAGCATATGGCAAGTTTATGGTGTACAACCATTACGGGGTAATTTGAGTATGGTCCATATTTACAAATACTATGAATGTGATTGGAGCTTGTTCCACACTGAATTAAAAGGTGACACATAACCTCGCCAGAGACTGACCAAGCAAAAAAGAAAAACAATTGTACTTATAGCCTTTCTTAACCTCAAAGTCCACAGTTTTTTTCTAGAATTTCTACAGTTTTCAATTATTATGCACTGTGTCTAGCCTTAAAGTAATTTTGAATTTCTCGAACACCCACAGATGAAGATAAAATCCATCCAGCTGCAATTGTAGCTTCTGCAAATTGTTTTATTGAAAATATACATCTAGAATCTCTAAGTTTAATTTTGTGTACTGCCATGTTACTCACATGTCCATAATTGGTTGGAAGAATTGTTTTTTAATTTGAAAACACAAAAACCTTGAACCTTAACCTAACTCCTAAACATCATACCTTTAATTTCAAACCGCAAACTCTAAACCCTACACCCTAAACTGATAATGTGAAACCCCAAACCCTAAACTTCAAATGCCCTACACTGAACCCTAAACATGGGCTTGTGAAATACTATAATTACATCCACCGAATCCATAATTAACCTCCAAAGGCCGAAAAGAAAAACGGTGTTGCTTCTTAATGCAACTCGGTACTTCTTGTATTTGGTGTTTCTTCTTTATACATTCGGCTTCAACCAAATTAAATAAAAGAGCGAGAATTTTTTTTAAAAAACCAGTACATGGGGATGCTTTTATTTATTTTTACCTCAAGATATCAAAGCGATGGCGACCAAATCGTCGACAGGCATCACTGAGAGCCTTGAAAACCCTAATATCCTCTTCGCTCTCACCGCGCACATCCTCGACGACATAATCCCCATTCTCATCCTCATCAGTGGCATTAAAATAGTTTCCCTCCACCAGGCGGTCGACAAGTTCAATCCACTCCGCCCAGGGATGACACACTTCCACTTGCCTCGGCAAAACCCCTGTTTTATTATTTTCTGGTCGAACATTCTGTACAAGTTTAGCAGAGTCGATCCCTGCACCTCTTCCAAGATCCTTCCTCTCAATGTTTTCAATAGTGTTTAGGACGGAGCTGAGCCTGGGACCCAAGCCATCAAATTGGTTGAGTTTGAAGGAAGGTAGGCAAGTGGTATGATGAAGGCGTGAAGTGAGAAAGATAATACGCGACAGAAATCTGGCAGAAACCCATCCCATGGAGAAAGGTCACTCATTTCAGCTCGATTCTTGGTCTTTCGGGAACAAATTAGCCATGAAAGTACTTGCGACGAAGAATCGCTTCCCTTGATAGCTTAAAATCTCAATCTCGACGTTATTGCAGGTCGGAGGAAAATTAAAGGATTAGATAACTAGCAATCAAATTCTTGACCTCCAAAGATTGCATTGCACCGCCACCTCACTGCCACCTCAGCGCCACGTGGACGATCCGCGTTTGTGGAGATATCAAAAAAGTTGGTTTAATTGCATGGGACCAAGTGTTGTCCACTCGCCGCGCCAGTTGTTGTCCGGGCTACCGCCATGCATTGAATGCTCACCCACCAACCGTTAATGAGCGGGTAGGTTTATGGAGATAGTCACCGCCAAATCGGGCCATGGCATTTCATGGGAAATGGAGAGGGAGCTCTGCTCACTGGGTTTTGTGTGTTCGGTCAGCAGAGCTCGAGCGACCATTTCGTGGGATCTGCACCGGTGGGTGCGTGCGTTTTCTCCACTCCTGACCGACTTCGTCCTCGGCATTGGCTCGTCCTGCTACGAAGATGAGAAGAAAAGGCAGAGGTGAGAGGGTTCTCACTCAGGCAATGATCCTTAGTGTTTTTAAACACTGTACTACTATGGAAAGTTTGTTGTTTGCCATTCAGCAAAAGAAATTTGTTTTTTCACCCGTCTTATTTTACAAATCCAAGCTTAAAATCGTTGGTGTATTTGTCTTGTTTATGAGCGTCAGTCTCGGGTTTATGGGTGCCATGCGAGCTCATGTTCAGTTGCTTATTACTGTTAATGGGATTACTGTAACTTTTAATGCGTTAATGCGTTTATGCGTTTATGAGCGCCAGTCTCGTGTTTATGGGTGCCATGCGAGCTCATGTTCAGTTGCTTATTGCTGTTAATGGGATTACTGTAACTTTTAATGCGTTTATGCAATACTAGTTGCGTGGTGTTGGGGGACAATAAAAGATACAATACTAGTTCTGGTACTGTGTGTTTAGTTCTGGTACTGTGTGTTGTGAAATCTGGACAGTAAAGTGACAATTTTCAGTGTTTGCAGCAACAAATGTAATTTGTTTTCTGTTTTGGGTAGCAAAAATTATATGTTTTAGGTGGCAAAAATTATATGTTTTGGGATCTGAATGCATGGGGGAGATTCTTAGGCTACGTGATTTGCATGCTTGAGTGGGGAAAGGAATTTGGGTGGCACCACCACCTCACTGCCACCTCAGCGCCACGTGGATTTTAATGTTTTGATCTTGCTACAGTGTTTTGTTATCGAATTGTGGTTGATGAAGTATTTGGAGGGGTCAATTAGGTCGATTCAAGTGAAATAACCAATTCTCTCTCGGTTTTTCTTTTTGTGGGTTGTGAATGGATAGTGTTGGGCATGGTATGGATGTCCAGTGGTGCCCGATTTCTTCGTAAAGCTTGTAAAAAGGTATAGTCTTGAGGTCTGTGAGGGTTGGTAACTATAGGTTTAACTATATAGGTTTCAGTGTTATACGAGTCCCGTTCAGGATTGGAAAAGTTATGGATTTTTGTTGGTGTTTATAGGATCCGTAAACAATGAATTAGAGAGTCATTGTAGCAATTTTCTAGATGCGTCTCATGTAGATTAAAGAAAAGTTTGGTCTTCCATTTGTTGTAGTCCTTTATACTAACTAAGATATTGAACATGTGCCCGTAAACAATGCTTATTACCCCATATGATGATGGTAGTAATTTTGTTGGTGATACAATTTTGCTAGATGTATTCACCGAAGTCTTCCTATGTAGTCTCTAAAGTTATATAGTGCAATAGTAATTTTTGCTTCACCTCTTAGTGTATCCAATTGTTTTCTTTTTGTATCAGTACCCAATACTAACTAAGATATTGAACATGTGCCCGTAAACAATGCTTATTACCCCATATGATGATGGTAGTAATTTTGTTGGTGATACAATTTTGCTAGATGTATTCACCGAAGTCTTCCTATGTAGTCTCTAAAGTTATATAGTGCAATAGTAATTTCTGCTTCACCTCTTAGTGTATCCAATTGTTTTCTTTTGTATCGCACTCCAATACTAACTAAGATATTGAACATGTGCCCGTAAACAATGCTTATTACCCCATATGATGATGGTAGTAATTTTTTTGGAAAGTCTTGAGAAATGACTTGTTCAAGTGACTGTAATAGATATGATGTGCATACAATGAAAATATTACTTAATGAATAGTTGACTGTATAGACTTGGTTTTTGTACACTTGTATATAAATTAATATATAATTTTAGTTCTATCAATGAATAAGAGAATATTGACCAATTTAAAAACTGTCTTATTCAACATTTCATGCTTCCATGTTTAATTAATAATGATACAATAGAAAACAGTTGGGTTGTATTAACTTCACATATCAACATTAAAGTACTTAGCAACATTACCTCATCATTGGACTTAACAAATGTCTTTCTTTCTATGGAATTTTATAGTGTTTATTTTCAGTGTTTGCAGCAACAAATGTAATTTGTTTTTTGTTTTGGGTAGCAAAAATTTGGTGCTGTAGGTGGCAAAAATTATATGTTTTGGGATCTGAATGCATGGGGGAGATTCAAAGGCTACGTGATTTGCATGCTTGAGTGGGGAAAGGAATTTGGGTGGCGATTTTTTTCATGTTTTGATCTTGCTACAATTTACTTCATACGTATAAGACAATAACTTTTTTTTTTAAAAAAAGTTGATTATTATTTTGTGTCAAAAGATTGATTTCTTCTGCATTACAGACATTCGGCTTCCAAATGGATGCAGGACCAAATTCTTGACCTCACCGCATTGATTTCTATTATTTTGTGTCAAAAGATTGATTTCTTCTGCATTACAGACATTCAGCTTCCAAATTTCCTTCATCTCAGAGTTTCAGCAAAATGAACTTTTACTACAACTTCAATGAAGATATCTAGAAATTGTTTTTTTAGTGTTTGTATATTTTGAAACAAGAGGAACTGAATAAACAATATCTTGTTTAGTGCGAGTTAGAAACATATCAGTACCCAATTTTTTTAGTGTTTATATAGAAACAAGAGGAACTTTAATGAAGATATCTAGTAATTTCTGCTTCACCTCTTAGTGTATCTGCATTGTTTTCTTTTCAGACGCACCCAATTGTTTTCTAAAAACTTATCAAAGATTACCTCATCATCGACTTAAAGTAATCTATTTTCTAATACCCAAGTACCCCTTTAAGCAATTTCTAGGTCTAATTATGACATGATTTAGATAATAGTGTCTAATTACCCCTTTAAGCAATTTCTAGGTCTAATTATAGGCATTACCACTCTCTCATCGCCATTTACATTGTTTTATTGTTGTAATTGCGTCTTCTTCAGTATTAGCAAATGCTTCTTTTTTCGATCTTGAGTCTAAATGTTTCAAGTGTCTTCCATGGTTCATATATACATGTTGCTCCCATGGGCCTTCATCTTGATGAGTGTCCCATGCACATGCGCACGTAACGCATTCGCACCGGTCAGTGCACCCTATCTTCGCACGCCACCGCACCACGTCACCGCCACCTGGTCGAGTAAAAACACCACGCCATTCGCCACGCCGCTTGTTGTCCGGCTACCGCCATGCATCAATGCTCACCCACCACCGTTAAGCACGCGCGGGTAGGTTTATGGAGATAGCCACCGCCAAATCGGCCATGGCATTTCATGGGAAATGGAGAGGGAGCTCTGCTCGGGTTGGGTTTTTCGCGTGTTGGTTCATGGCAGAGCTCGAGCGACCATTTCGGATCTGCAGACCGGGTGGGTGCGTGCGTTTTCTCCACTCCCGACCGACTTCGTCCCTCGGCATTCGCTCTCGGCTCGCTACGAAGATGAGAAGAAAAGGCAGAGATGAGAGGGTTCTCACTCGGGCAATGATCCTTAATGTTTTTAAACACTGCACTATTAAAATAGTGAGCATAATCATACTGATATATTAACATAAGTTTAATTGTATACATAGAACGATGGAAAGTATTCTGATTACATACGCAAAATTAATATGAGTATTCTGATTACACCGCCAAATAGGGTGTAAAATAAAGAGCATCATCATATTGATATATTAACATAAGTTCAATTGTATACATGGACGCCTGGAAAGTATTCTGATTACATACGCAAAATTAATATGAGTATTCTGATTACACCGCCAAATAGGGTGTAAAATATAGAGCATCATCATACTGATATATTAACATAAGTTTAATTGTATACATGGATGGCTGGAAAGTATTCTGATTACATACGCAAAATTTATATTGCACTATATAACTTTAGAGACTACATAGGAAGGCTTCGGTGAATACATCTAGCAAAATTGTATCACCAACAAAATTACTACCATCATCATATGGGGTAATAAGCATTGTTTACGGGCACATGTTCAATATCTTAGTTAGTATAAGTAATATTGCCCTCTTTCTATACTGCTTTTGGATTTTCTTTTCCTGCCGATACAGTGTTCGATTGGCCAACTGAAAAGGGATTTAGAATCCCTTTTGACAGAGCATTTGGTTGCCCAACTGATAAAGGATCTGGTCCCCCTGCTGAAAAAGGATTTGGTTGTCCGCTTGAAAAGGGATTGCACACTGTTGTTGATGACAGAGGAGTTGGTTGCCCTCGCCAAGCTTGCATCCATGGTGGCATTGGAAATGAACTACTAGGACTGCTTGAACTTGTACAAAGTAAATGAGGTGATACATACCAAGATGGAACTGTACAAGAGTTATTCATAAGTGATGGAGGTGTTCCAATTTGAGCATAACTGAATTTGAATATTTAACATATCTTGAAAAATCCTTCGATTTTCATGATCACTGCAGTAACTTACACGCATCCTCTTTTCGTATTCCCTTAATTGATTTGCAAGTTCCTCTCCCTCTTCTCTTGCTCTTTCCTTTGTTGCTTGTGTGCCTTCTCAATCTCTTTTCGTTGCTCCTTAGCCCGCTTCTCCCTTTCTTTCAAGCTTCTCCGCAATTTTTTTTTTCACGCAAGTCTAAGAACCTTTTTTTTGTGCCACTTCTTTTTCCGTAACTTTAGTTTTGCTTGTTCCTCCTTTTTTCTTTCCGCATCAACCAATAGCTCCATGTACTCAAAAAAAGTCAAAATCTGTGAATGCCTACTCGCCTAATAGAACCATCTCGATTTGTTTATGATCTCCTCTTGGAAGTCGTAGAAAATGGGAAAGTAACGTACATCGCGTCCATCTTGGTTTTTCATTCTCTTCTGTGGTGTTGAGGTTCATGTTGCATAACTTCTAAGTTAATTTCATTTTCTTGAGCATCCTTGAAATTCGACTTCGTCTTGTTCATCCTCATCTCCAACATCCGCATAGTAATGAATTATTGCTTCTTGTTCTAGTCCTTCAGAAAGGAAGGCAGATTTAAGCTTTGATCTTCTCAGGTTGGATGGTACAGAACCCAAGTTTTTCATGGCATCCTCTAACCATGTGGCGGGTTAACTTGACTTGGCAAGGACAAATCATTGTTACTTACAAAATCAAACCCCTCCTTATTGTTGATGATGTTACTTGGGTTTCCAAGAGCACCGCTTAGCTCCACTCCATGTGTCATGCAGCCTGCTTCCATATCATCTCTAGAGTCAACATTTCGCATGAATTGAGTTTCGTGTACCACCTCTTCACCGTCATTTAATTCAGGATTTATTCGTTGAGATAGGCTCAAAATGTTTGTGACAAAGATCAACATCTTCCTCACTCGCATGTCAAATGCCCGGCCGCATGCCATGTCATTTAGAGAGCATCATAATTCAATGGCCAAATACAGCTTCTTTTGAAACCCGCAATTATGTTAGATGGTGTTTCAGGCCTTTTTAAGGCTCTACTTGCAAGCTCAAGAATGTCACTCCTTTTCACATCTCGCACATTTGTTCTCTCGCCATCCATTCGACCTCTCACTCTAAAATATGTCTTGAAAGGGTCGAACACACTCACGTCAAGAGGTGCAACTTATGACTAGTATGTGCCGGTAGTGTTATCAAATCAATGCCCAATTTGTTTGCCTCCTCCACTTTGTAATGCTACATGGCTGCCATGGCCATCAAATATCAATAGGTGTCTATTATTCGAGAAACACCGCCCGGTATCGAACGTGCAAAATGACATAGCCAATTTAAAAACAATTCCTTTTCATTATCCATGCATTTGGATGTGCAGCCATACATGCTCCAGTTCACAATTTTTAATGTAATTCTTTATCATTCTCTTTCCTCGAACAAATAAAACTCGGGATTGACATACCCGCCGCATTGACACAACACAATATAGTGATCCACTCCCTGCTCTTTGGTATTACCTTTGGGACATTACGACCGCCCCTCTTTGCAATTACACGAACTCCACAATTTCTTCCAGCCTGCAAACCAGTCTCATCACAATTCCAGATTTTATGAGCGCCGTATGAATAGGTTCCATAGCTTTTGGCCAAATTATCATAAAATTTGGTTACTATGCAAGGCGCAAGTTTAAAGCTCTATCCCTGTCAAGTCCCTCAGCGGTTCGGATTGCAAGGTCTGGATGACGTTTTCTGAATCCAGCCCACCATGATTTACCAGGAAACCCATCTCTGAAGGGGTTTTGTCTTGTTTCACAAACCGAGCAACATTTGCCTTTAGCTGCATTAACTCCAAGCCATGACCCATATCAGCCATTTTTTTCGCACCATTCAACAATTTCCTCTTCTTCTTCTTCTTCGCTAGAACTGGAGGACCCCTCCTCTTTGTGTGGGTGAGACCATTTAACCAATAGTGTAATGATGTGGGTGGAATGGAATACTTCTTTGTTGCTGCTCTAACTGAGAACCCATTAAACTCAACATCATCTATTGCCTTTTCCATATCTTCTTTTGTCCAGCCTCTGATGATACTGAGCTTCTTTTTGTTGCAAATGTTCTTTGAACCGAGACAAAGGTGGGTTTCTACATTCGGTTCATTACCGGTTGGTGTTGAATTATCCTCTTCATCAATTGCATTATGTGATAATTGTACACCTCTCACTTTAGGCCTCCTTGATCTTCTAGAAATAGCACCTTTTCTCATGGTGTAAATGAAATACCCGATTCACAACATGAAAGATGATTGTTGAAAAGAAACTATAAATATAAAAAAAATGAATGATTTTGGAATATGCTAGAATATGAATGATTTTGTTTCATTTTTAGGAATTAATTGACTTGTAGTTTTCATTATGACAATGCTTGGATGTATAGTTTGACTAAAACAATGTTGTATATTGCATTTCGTAATTCACTATATTGTTCTTTTTCATGTTAGAAATATGGAAGGGAAAATTTATAATGAAAACATTAACTTAGTGGACTTTTCCATGGTGGGTGAGCATTCAATGCATGGCGGTATGGAAGGGAAAATTTATAATGAAAACATTAAATTTGGTGGGTGAGCATTCAATGCATGGCGGTATGACAACATCTGCCGCGGCGAGTGGACAACACTTGGTCCCATGCAAAAAAACCAACTTTTTTGACATCTCCACAAACGCGGATCGTCCACGTGGCGCTGAGGTGGCAGTGAGGTGGCGGTGCAATGTTGGAGGTCAAGAATTTGGTGCTGCATCCATTGGTGGTGTTTTTACTCTATAAATTTTCCCTTCCATATTTCTAACGATTGGTAACAACTTAGCTTTAAACTCTATAAATTTTCCCTTCCATATTTCTAACGACAATTCAGCAAAGGATTGGTTTCATCAAGTCACATTAGATTTTTTTGAAAAGGATTTGTCGAGAGGATTGGTAACAACTTAGCTTTAAACTCTATAAATTTTCCCTTCCATATTTCTAACGACAATTCAGCAAAGGATTGGTTTCATCAAGTCACATTAGATTTTTTTGAAAAGGATTTGTCGAGAGGTTTGGTAACATCAAAAAAGTAGCCAGATAAACATGTAAATATGATGGTTTTTATGAAGATTTTATGGTAGATTTTTTTTTATCTAGTTGTTTAAATGGTTAGACATGTATATTTTGCAAAGAAGATAAGAATTTTACCACTCTGTATGATGAATGCAAGAGATATTATGGTACATACCTATATCTATAGAGTTTGACAATCCTTCTATTCATTTATTTACTCTTTTACCTATATCTATAGAGTACATACCTATATCTATAGTGTTTTTACTCGCCTGTGGCGTGGTGTGACGTGGCGCATGGTGATCAGTGCAAAGATAGGGTGCACCACAACCGGTGCCTCTCCCCTAGTTGTTAAAGCTAAGTTGTCGTTAGAAATATGGAAGGGAAAATTTATAATGAAAACATTAACTGGGTGTGTGGGTGAGCATTGCTAGGGGATAGGCAATAATGGCCAGGTGGTGCAGGTCCAATAATGGAGACATGAAATGTTCAATAAGACAGTTTTTAAATTGGTCAATATTATCTTATTCATCGATAGAATTTAAAATTTTCCTTCCATATTTCTAACGAGAACTTGACAAACTACCGTATTCGCTTGACTCTTCCCTATGTAGTTTTTAAAGTTATGTTTTCAATATAAAATTTTCACATATGATCATAATACTTTCCAAATTTCTATGTATACAATAAAACTTATGCTAATATCACAAAGTTGATGATTGGAAAAATACTTTTCAACTGGAGAATGAGATATCTGGAAAAAATGAACAATACAGTGAATTCAGAAATGCAATATACAACACTGCTGGACTATAACTGTTGTGGTCATATTCCACAGTAGTCATATTCCAAAGAGTGTTGTATTTAAATACATATTGTAGAATTTACTTAGCATACAAAAGAATTTACTATAGTGTGTCATATTCCAACAGATGTTGAATATTTAAAGTTATTTAAAGTTATGTTTTCAATATAAATTTTGCACATGTAATTAGAATACTTTCCATCTTTTTATGTATACAATTAAACTTATGCCTATATAGCAGTGATGACTATACACTAGAGAAGAAGAATATATGTTCCCAAAGAAGTGTATTTGTTGTTTGCACGCACTGTCATGGCATATGATTTTGCAACGTACAGAAGATATGGGTATCCTGATTAGGCAGTCCCACACTGTTTCGCCGGGAACAACAAACTGGTCCCCAACCCGATCAGTTTACATTTGTCAGTTTACATTTGACACCCTTACTTCAACAATAAAAGTATTCAAGACATTAAGAAAAATGAATACAATATGAATTTCCTGGACTGGCATTCTGTTAATGTCTTGACGTTAAACCAAATATAGAGATGTATTACTTCAAGGAAAAAGTAGATCCCTTGTAGTTTTCTAGTGAGATTGATGTGGTTATCTTCTTCTTGAATGAAGAACACTCAACTATAGTCATAGCCTAGCACATCAGTGACCATGTACAATGTCGTAGCTGTGGTAAAGACTCAAAATTGATCTAATTAGTGAGTTGTGATAAGATAATAAAAAACAAAGCAAAACGGTATCTTTGAATAAACTGCTTTTTTAAATTTTCAGTTGTTGTCTTTGATTTTGTTACCAGCTGTGGGGACGTTTAGGCATCCCCCCTAGAGTTGATGGATGGCTGACATACCCTAGATACCTTTGGGTTCTCAATGGCCCATGGGAAACTTCCAAGGGAACACCTAGCTTCTCTTGCATTTGTGGACTGGGGGTTGAACATTACCTTCACATCCCATGTTCCCAGGATGTGGGAAACATACGTTAGGCCCTGGCAGATGTATCCCTGTATAACTCTTCTATATAAAATATGATATTTTAGTACATGATTGGATGACAGACACGTTCCATGTAGCAATCTTCATTTTAACATTTATTAAGAGTTCTCAAAAAGCAAAGGTTCTTTATTATTAGCTTTATATGAAATATATAGCACTTTCATTTATTTTTAACCATCTTTAAATGTATCACCGTCCTTGTTGAATATTTCCTTCATCCATAATGGTTTTTTGCTTTTAAAGCATTTTCAGAGCCATACAACTCCTCACAATTTGTAAGAGGGAAGAAATATATGTTTTATCCCAATTTCTGAAGCCTTCTGAAGTTTGAAAACTTTTCTCAAAATTTCAGTCTGTAGTTTTTGGTAGTGCATGGCAGAACAGAGTATCAATTGCAACAAAAACGCTCATAGTTGGACTTTTGCACTTGTCCTAGTTGGTTATAAACATCATATTTAACAAGCCTTTTATCAAAATGGCTAACAGGTTTATAGCTTGTGAACTATTTGCTTTAAAACCAGTCAATATTTCCAGAGCACTGCGCTGCTTGATTTTTTTGGTTTTGCAAGGAATGCTTATGCAGATAACTGCAAGCCAACGTGGTCTCATAGAATGCCATGATGGCAGGATATGCACAAATTAGATTTGTTGAAAAGACTTCAGAAACTTTAAAGCAAATGCAATTGGCATATACAACTCTGCTGCAATATGCAAACACTGAAAAAATAAATAGAGGGCTTGAATTATGAAATAGTTTGTAATTCATAAGTGTCTTACCTGAACTGCACTGCTCCTCACTTCTTCAACTTTGAGAGATGAAAACTGCATGAACAAATGGAATTGTAATCCATCCTTCAGCTTTTATTCTATCATCCTAAATTCTGATTGGTTGATGTTAGTTGACATGGATTCACTATGATAGTTCAATCAAATGGTTGAGATTTATTGGGATTTAATCCAATGGATAATATTTTAGTTGGTCATTTTTATTATTTTATGCAGCTGGTTACACAATTTATTGTTCATATGGTACTGAGTTTTTAAACACTGTGAAAGGTGAGACTGACCATAATTTCATTTATTGTTATGCAGGTGTTTACTTGGGATTGAAGACTCTTACATCAAAAATAGTGCATTATATTTGAGATCTGGTTTGGAAAGTCTTGAGAAATGACTTGTTGAAGTGACTGTAATAGATATGATGTACATACAATGAAAATATTACTTAATGAATAGTTGACTATATAGACTTGGTTTTTGTACACTTGTATATAAATTAATATATATTTTTAGTTCTATCAATGAATAAGAGAATATTGACCAATTTTAAAACTGTCTTATTCAACATTTCATGCTTCCATGTTTAATTAATAATGATACAATACAAAAACAGTTGGGTTGTATTAACTTCACATATCATTCAAAATATGTTATTAAAAAGGTGAATGTCTTTTCACCTACTATCTCCTAACAATTGTAATAGTTGTTCCACGGGCGTGTTTAACCAACCAAATGTAGTTGCCAACTTTTTACGATGGTGGCAGAGAAATAATTATGTTTCTTCCACTTCTATGTGATTAAGTAAATGTCTTTAATATGAAGATTAACTTGTTGCCTTCATCTCTCAAGCCATTTTATCCAACTTTGCATAAATCTCCTCTATCTGTAGATGCAATCTATGATTTATGATATCTCCTAGCCTTCAATCTAACTACATCCAAGTATCTTCTCAATTCCTATATCTTTCATCAATCTCCATATCATTTGAGCCTCACGTCACCTGCCCACTTCTACATAGATGTTTGAGAGAAGAAACCAAGTTGCATCATTTTTAGGATCCAAAGCAAAATGTGTTGTGGATGTAAATACTCCTAAGCCTATATTCATATGTGATCTACAGGAACTAAGCAAACACTTCCACATAACAACCACAATTTTGTGTGGAATTTGGCTCTACACCTGCCAATTATATTGTGCATATCCTACAATCAACAATGTCCATGAAAGCACGTTTTTTGAGGCATTTTATCAAACAGTTCACGTGCCTTGTGTAATGTTCCACATTTTGCATACATGTCTACCTGAGCATTTGCAACTATAACATCTAACAAAATTCCTCTATTTTTTGTGCTTTTATGGATGTCAACACCCTCTTCAAGAGCTCGTATTTTGGCAAAGATCAGAGTATGTTGACAAATGTAAATTGAATTGGTTAGAGACTCATTTTTGCATACAATGAAACAATGATTGTCTCTTGAGGAAACCCATGTCTTCTGTTTGTTGGCATAATCGTATTCCATGAGAAGTTGTCTCGTTCTTTCATTTGGTCAAACACTTTATGGGCACCTATCAAACTTCCGCACTTAACATACATGTAAATAAATAGATATTTTCACAAATAGGGCAATTTAAAATAAGTAATCACAAAATAATGAGCACGAACACATTGTGACGAAAATCACTCACTGGAAAAGGTCACCAAAATTTGACACTTTCTAATAGGGGCATCTTAAAAGGTGGATGCCTTCCAGTGAATTAGAAAAATTAGGCCCACAAGTTTTCTAAGTTAAACGAAGGCTCTTGTTTATAACAAGTGTAAGGTTGGGGTCTTATGTAAGGGGCAACCTAATTTTTTTGAGCACGTGTAGAGAAAAAAAAAGAATATTTTAGCATTATTAGAGTCTCGTGAATTTTTATTTTCCCATGAACCCTCAATAAATTATTCGAAAGATAATTTGGGAGGAAGCTTAAACATAAATGCCAATCTGTCACATAATCTCCCTAAAAAATTAAGCAAATGGATTTTTTGTGTAATCAACGGATTTTTTTGTGCCCCCATTTGCTTTATGGGGTTAAAAATCCTCTCCTAAAGTGTAACCGTTGAGAAATTTTATGAGTTTTGTTGGGTTTTAGCAGTAGCAATATTTTTTTACATAGGACCACATTTCTCAAATAAATAGGAGTAGAACCCCAACGTGGGACTATGGTCTAAGAGGCATAAATATCTTGGATGGTTTAGTCGTTGATTTACGACATAATTTTAACCATCCACGTGACAATGAACAACTAGTGAATGTAGATCCTTTCTGCAACATTTACCTCTAGATTAGCATTAAACTATGCACATAATTGTATGAGGGTTATGACAACATCTACCATGGTTATAGTCCTCTTTGTTCACAGAGCTCATCCTCGACAACTTCACCTGCACAACCCTTGACCCAATGGCCATGTAACTACTCCTTAACACGCGCGATGTAGGTCGATGTGCACCCTTCTTTCAATCTGCAACACTCACATTTTGTTACCTCTACCTTCATAACATTGTTCCCTAAACTTCCCATTTTATTATCAACAAAACTCAATTCTTTTTGGTGATTGTGTATCTCTGCAAAAACAATTATGTCAATTATCAATGCTTTTGGTTCATCTTTCATTCATTGCCATGAGATTTTTTGGAGATCATTTGATTGTTTTGTGCAATTTATTATTAGAGTGCATTAACTTAATGGCATGATTTTCAATTGAATAACGAACTTCGCCACCCACTTTAAATTCATGATCAATGCCTTAAAACAACAATGCCTACAGAGACGACATGGCCTTCTTTCTCTAACTCATGCCCTCCGACATTCCGCTCGACAACGCCAACATTTACCTTGGCCTCATCGACCCGACCACCAATGGCAACTCCTCCAACTAGATCATGGACGATGATTTCGACATGTTTCAAAACAATTTGGACAACATGTCGGACCCACGACATTGACCTCAATTATATCTATTCGGTGGTGGTGACAAAATTGTGGTGACAAAATTGTGGCTCATCACATGTGGTCTCAAGTATGGGGGTTTGAACCTAGAACCTATTGGATTTCCCCTTTTTTATTTTGGCCCCTTTAAGTGCACATTGCACTCGTGTAAATAATGCAAGAAATCGAGATGATAAAGTGGAACGCAAATAGCGGATATTATTTAAGCGTTACAATTTGAGTCATGGAAAAGGTGTGTACATGCAGATATTTAATTTTAACTTTTTTCTTTCCAAATTAATGCCTTTGTCTTTTCTAACAAATCAAACATCATCCAATCGAAAAAATTTGATGACGTAAAAAATAAAATAAAATAATAGCAAAGCTCAATTAGCTAATAAAATATACCTGTCACTCATATGACTAATCGTTGGAGGGCTCAATTATCAATGATTGTTCATGCATCGCCTATTTTCCTACAATTACTTCTACATTTACTCAAGCTTCAAAACTAAAAGGGGAACGTCAAAGTGCTACATGAAGAAAGCAAAATGCGAAACCTATTTGATTTTCCCCATTTTTTATTTTGGCCCCTTTAAACTCAAATTGCACTCATGTGAATAATGAAGTCTCGTCTAAAAATTTCACTTGCTTAGACATGTATGACCAACCACTAGAGGGGTTCAATTAACAATGATTATTTGCACATCACCTATTTCCTACACTTACTCAAACTTAAAATTAAAAATGGGGGTTACAAAGTGCTCCAAGAAGTAAGCATTTCGGTTATGTCTTGAACTTGGAACATATTGGATTTTCCCCAAAAAATTGTTTGTCCCCTTTAACCGCAAATTACACTCACATGAATAATGTGTGGGAGATATAGATGATAAAGTGAAACACGACTAATGGATATTATGTAGGTGTTATAGTTTGAGCAAGGAAAAGGTGTGGTACATGCACGTATTCAATTTTCACCTTTTATTTCTGAATTTCCATTCATGTCTTTGTCTTATCTAACAAATCAAATATCGTCCAATCAAAAACCTTGACACCGTAAAAAATTAAAATAAAAATAGCAAATCTTGATTCATAGATAAAATCTACCTATTGTTTATATGACATGTTCATAGTGCATCTTCAGATTTCTTGTAATTACTCGAGCTTAAACTAGAGGGGATTAATTAACAATGATTGCTATAATGCGAGTGGGATTGAGACAATAAAGTGGAACAAGTGTAGAACATGCAAGGTTTCAATTCCCACCTTTTTATTTCCAACCTTCCATTCATGTCTTTGTCTTAAGTTAAGGGGTTCACAAAATCAATTGTTTATCATATGGGATTGTGATTTTTTCACTAATATATAGTTCACATTTGTGTTAGCTTATGGTTTTTCTTTGAAATGTTTAATTGGAGGGAAAGCCATATTTTGAATTGATTTAAAATAATAAATTTGAGTTACACTACAACCATGGTGGAAACCAATACTTGAATATGGGTGAAAATGTTTGAACATTGAATTTTTTATACTTGTACATGGGTGAGAGGTCTTACATGTCATGATGTGATTGACTACTCTACATAATTATTATGTCAAAAATAAATAACTA
Source organism: Taxus wallichiana var. yunnanensis (assembly GCA_018340775.1). Lineage (NCBI taxonomy): Eukaryota > Viridiplantae > Streptophyta > Pinopsida > Cupressales > Taxaceae > Taxus > Taxus wallichiana. The sequence goes on along the minus strand of CM031237.1, from coordinate 740,152,366 downwards.
CTACATAGTACTATGACAACTATTAGGTATTGTGTGATCAATAGTCATGTCAACTATTGGACCATGTTCACTTATGGCCCCCTCCCCTAGATTGTTTCATACAAAATCACCAATAATCGCCACAAGAACATTCTCCCTTTTTAAAATGAAGGAAATGGTTCCCATTTCTCACAACAATTTCTCTTGCAACAATCTTGGAGTTAATTTTCATTGTCAGTGTGGTAATGAGCACATAATCGAAGGTTCTTGACAATTGTAATAGTTGTTCCACATGGGGCGTGTTTAACCAACCAAATGTAGTTGCCAACTTTTTACTATGGTGGCAAAGAAATAATTCTTTTTCCTCCACTTCCACATCATTAAGTAAATGTCTTTAATATGAAAAATAACTTGTTGCCTTCATCTCTCAAGCCATTTTCTCCAACTTTGCATAGATCTCCTCTGTTTGTAGATGTAATCTATGATTTATGATATGTCTCCTAGCCTTCAATCTAACTACATCCAAGGATCTTCTTAATTCCTCTATCTTTCATCAATCTCCGTATCATTTGAGCCTCACCTCACTTGCCCACTTCTACATAGATGTTTGAGAGAAGAAAATAAGTTGCATCATTTTTAGGATCCAAATCAAAATGCATTGTGGATGTAAATACTCCTAAGCCTATATTCATATGTGATCTATAGGAACAAGAAAACACTTCCACATAACAACCACGGTTTGTGTGGAATTTGGCTCTACACCGCAATTGCAAGATGTGCATATCCTATAATCAATGATGTCCATGAAAGCACGTTTTTAGGCATTTTTTCAAACAAGTTCACACGCCTTGTGTAATGTTCCACATTTAGCATACATGTCTACCAGAGCATTTCAGAACTCAACATCATCTAACAAAATTCCTCTATTTTTGTGTTTTGATGGATGTCAACACCCTATTCTAGAGCTCGTATTTTGGCAAAAATCGGAGTATGTATGTTGACAAATGTAAATTGAATCTGGTTAGAGACTGTTTTTTGCATGAAAGAAACAAAGACTATCTCTCGAGGAAACCCGTGTCTTTGGTTTGATGGCATAATCGTATTCCATGATAATTTGACTCATTTTTTTCATTTGGTCAAGCACTTTACGGGCACCTATCAAACTTCCGCACTTAACATACATGTAAATAAATAGATATTTTCACAAATGGGGCAATTTAAGCTAAGCAATCGCAAAGTATAGAGCACGAATAGTGTGACCAAAATTGGCTACCTTTGGAAAAGGTCGCGAAAATTTGATACTTTTAGTAGGGGCATCTTAAAAGGTGGAACGTCTTCTAAAGCAAATTAGAAAAATTAGGCCCCACGAGTTTTCTAAGTTAAACGAAGGCTCTTGTTTATAGCAAGTGTAAGGTGGCGTCTTACGAAGGGGCAACCTAATTTTTTTGAGCTCGTGTAGAGAAAAAAAAGAATATTTTAGCATTATTAGAGTCCTGTGAATTTTTTTCTCATGAACCCTCAATAAATTATTGGAAAGAAAATTTGGGAGGGAAGCTTAAACATAAATGCCAATCGTCATGTAAGCTCCCTAAATATTTTAAAATTAGCTAATTTTTTTGTCCCAATCGCTTTATGGGGTTGAAAATCCTCTCCCTAAAGTATAATTGTTGAGAAATTTTATGAGTTTTGTTGGGTTTTAGCAATAGCGATATTTTTACATGGAACCACATTTCCCAAATAAATAGGAGTAGTAGCCCCAACATGGGACTCGTGGTCTAAGAGGCATAAATAGCTTGGACGGTTTAGTCGTTGATTTATGACATAATTTTAACCATCCATGTGGCAATGAACGACTAGTGAATGTAGATCATCTATGCAACATTTACCTCTAGATTAGCATTAAATTATGCACATAATTGTATGAGGGTTATGACAACATCTACCATGGTTATAGTCCTATTTGCTCAATAGAGCTCATCCTCATGACGACTTTATCGCACAACCCTTAGACCCAATGGCCATGTAACTACTCCTTAACACGCGCGATGTAGGTCGATATGCACCCTTTTTTTAATCTGCAACACTTGCATTTCGCTACCTCTACCTTCATAAAATTGTTCCCTAAACTTCCCATTTTATTCCCAACAAAATTCTCAACAAAACAGACTTTTTTTTATGGTTGTGTATCTCTGTAAAAACAATTATGTCAATTATCAATGCTTTTGGTCCATCTTTCGTTTATTGCCATGAGATTTTGGAGATCATTTGAATGTTTTCTGTAATTTATTATTAGAGTGCTTAACTTAATGACATGATTTTCAATTGAATAATGAACTTTTCCACCCACTTTGAATTCATGATCAATGCCTTAAAACAACAATTGCCTATAAAGAGATGACATGGCCTTCTTTCTCTCACTCATACCTTCTAAGATTCCGCTCGACAACGCCAACATTTACCTTGGCCTCATCGACTCAACCACCAATGACAACTCCTCCAACTAGATCGTGGATGATGATTTCGACATTTTTCAAAACAATTAGGACAACATGTCGGACCACAACATTGACCTCAATTATATCTATTTAGTGGTGACAAAATTGTGGCTCATCACATGTGGTCTCAAGTATGGGGTTTTGAACCTAGAACCTATTGGATTTTCCCCTTTTTTATTTTGGCCCCTTTAAGTGCAAATTGCACTCATGTGAATAATGCAAGCGAGATCGAGATGATAAAGTGGAACACAAATAACGGATATTATTTGGGTGTTACAATTTGAGTCATGGAAAAGGTGTGGTACATGCAGTATTTAATTTTCACTTTTTTATTTCCAAATTGATGCCTTTGTCTTGTCTAACAAATCAAACATCGTCCAATTGAAAACCTTGATGACGTAATTTTTTAAAAAATAATAATAACAAAGCTCTATTAGTAGATAAAATATACTTGTCGCTCATATGACTAATCATTGGAGGGGCTCAATTATCAATGATTGTTTATGCATCACCTATTCCTACAATTACTACTACATTTAATCAAGCTTGAAACTAAAAGGGGGAACTACAAAGTGCTACATGAAGAAAGTAGGCGAAACCTATTTGATTTTCCCCATTTTTTATTTTGGCCCCTTAAGCTCAAATTGCACTCATGTAAATAATGAAGTCTCAGTCTAAAAATTTCGCTTGCTAGACATGTATGACCAACCACTGGAGGGGTTCAATTAACAATGATTATTTGCACATCACCTATTTCCCTACACTTACTCGAACTTAAAATTGAAAATGGGGGTTACAAAGTGCTCCAAGAAGTGAGCATTTCGGTTGTGTTTGAGCTTGGAACATATTGGATTTTCCCCAAAAAATTGTTTGTCCCCTTTAACCGCAAATTACACTCACATGAATAATGTGTGGGAGATAGAGATGATAAAGTGAAACACAACTAATGGATACTATGTAGGTGTTATAGTTTGAGCCAAGGAAAAGGTGTGGTACATGTAGGTATTTAATTTTCACCTTTTTATTTCCAAATTTCCATTTATGTCTTTGTCTTATCTAACAAATCAAATATCGTCCAATCAAAAACTTTGACATCGTAAAATTTAAAATAAAAAATAGCAAATTTGATTCGTAGATAAAATCTACCTATTGTTTATATGACATGTTTGTTAGTGCATCTTCAGATTTATTGTAATTACTTGAGCTTAAACTAGAGGGGATTAATTAACAATGATTGTTATAATGCGAGCGAGATTGACACCAAAAAAATAAATTAAATGTCATCCACTTGATAACCTTTGTACACCAAAAAAATAAAATAGAAAATAACAAAGCCCATTTTATGTTGGTTGTCATGTTGTTGTCGTTGGATAACCCATGCACGTGTCGAGCACAATTGTCCTTCCTACCAATCAAAGTATAAATAGTGCTCATGGATTAAGGACATGGGCATCATTTCTTCCATGTCAATAACAATTTTCCTTCTTACCAATTAAAGTATGGGGGAGGCTCAAGACCGCCCAATACCATGTTTCACATTCCTCCATTCACTATGTGAAGAGTCATAAGTTTTAAACAAATATGTTTTGGACATTTCCTACTTTCCTATAATTACTTAAGCTTACAAATGATCGGGGAAACCCAATGTTATAAGGAGTAAGCATTATGGTTGGGTTTTGAACTAGTGACCTATTTGATTTTCCCGAAAAAATGGAAACCCTCATTGTTACCCTGATATCTAAAGAGAAACCCTATTCACAATTGTGCATGAATTTGTTACCCTAGGATGCTCGGGCCACTCCACATATGTCTATCTATAAAGTGTACCATGAGACACGTAAGTGAATTCCCCTTATATGTACGTGTGTTCCAAATACCCAATAAACATAAGGGCCGAAATTGCTAACAAAACTATCGACATTAGAAATATTGATGGCCCACCCCTTGCATTCAGAGATATCTCCAAAATATGTTGCCTCGACAACTTGCAAACCACACCCCCTTTCTCCTTCAAATGATTGACAAAAATGGCATGTGATTGCATGAAAGAAGAGTTGTGTAATGGTTCCCCACATCATTTTCCTTACCCTTGCACTTCTCCTCTATCAAACCCCTTCTTCATCACCCCTCATTCTCTCCCACTTTTTCACTTCCTCAAGTTTTGATTCTTTGCTTCTTCCCCTTTGGCATTTCCATTGTACATTTCACGTGTGATTGCTAGGAAAGTTAATGTCTAATAATGAATGGGTTACGATATGAAGGTTTGTATGATGGTGTAAAAATGTTTCCTAGCCATCCATTAAGGTTATAATTCTAAGAAATACTAATAAATAAGGGACGAAGTCAAGATCATGCCACGTATGAATTTGGTAGAATGGAAACCCCTCGATCCTTGGTATCTACATCTAAGAATTATGTGCACCTAAACCATGTAAGCTTCATATTCAATCAAAAATATTAATGTCTAATAATGGCCAAAATTGGGACCGGAGAAAGTACAATCTCAAGTTAGATTGAGGGAGTGATTTAGGGAGTGTAAAAGCAACTCTAACAAACAACTCAAAAATTTAAGTCTACTCTAACAAACAACATGAAATTTTAAAAAACGTGAAAACAAATTATGTCTTATGATGTATCATTGATTTATTTGTATCTACAATCATATTAGAGGCTAGTTTCTACTTAATTTTGAAGAAAAACAAGATGAATAGAAGAAGCAATTCTCCAGTGCAGATCATATTGAGAGAAAAAAGTTAGACATCTATGGTCCTTATAAGCCATGGAGTTTTGGAGAGAGTTATACGAGTCCAGCAGAGTGGAAAAAAACATGTTTGATCTCATAATGTAATATCAAAACTACGGTTAATCTAATTAAGATATTGCAATATGTGTAAATGATAATCTAGAATAGTAAATAAAAATATAATTATAATGTTGTAACATTAATGGTTTAATTGAAAAGATTATTGTTCATTGGTTTGATATAATTAGTAGGAAATCGCATTGAAAACAAGAAGAAAGTGTGAACAATTTTATTTATTGAAAAGATGCATACATTTTTAGTAGGAGGAAAGGCAAAGGTGAAATGATAAAGGAAAAATAGAGAATATATGTTGTGGTAAGGAGTGGCAAATAAAGGGTGCATATTAAGGTGGAGGGATGAAGTTGAGTAAATTTAACTTTGGATTCTTCATTTATGCATGCTTGAATCATAAAGTGAGCCATTTTTAGTATCGTTGAAATGAGAAAGGTGGAGAAATGCGAAGATCTGCAAGTGAGGGAACTCTAGAGATTGTTGTGAATGTAAGACCTTGTCTCTCATTGTTGTTAATGTCAACAATCGAAATATGCAAAGTAATAGCTACGAGACTTGTGGATAGTCAATGCCCAAGCCATTTTGAGTGGCAATTGTCTGTGATTCCCTCTTACAATAGGGGCACTGGAATAGGCAATGGGTTAGATGGATCCCAAGATGGGTCGATGTATCTATCAAATTTGATTACAAAAAATGGGGAAAATCCAACAGGTTCAAGGGACAAAACCCATACTCATTTATATATCTAGCTTTATGTGGCGCTACGAATCCACTTTTTCAGCTTTTAAGCCTAATAATTGTAGGGAAATAGGGGATCAATCTCATTTGTATTATTCACACAAGTGCAATATGAGCTCAAAGGGGACAAATTGAAAAATGGGAAAATTCAAATAGGTTAAAGTGTCAAAAACATATTCTATTGTTTGTTGTTGCATGATAATAATAAAAATATTTTTTGTAAAATTTTCTAATGCTATATTAATGAAACATAATGCAAAATGTGATGTTATACTTGGCCATCTCATAGAGAAAAGACAATTATTGTGATAGAAATAATAATATAAAATAAAATATAAAACTCTCAAATGGAAAAATAAAATAGTATTCTTATAAAGTAGTTCGTTAGATTGATTTTTCAAATTTAGAAGCAACCTTACGTTAACTTGTTTGGCATAAAGAGACAAAAACAAGCAAATTCTCTTCCCTAACATGCCTATTTATTTTCATATTTCAAGATACATATATCTTCTTTGCATGAGCATTGACTTCACTCTTCTTTATGTGAAGATAAATTCAATAATGAGATCTGAAATAGACAATTTATTTTGTTATTATTCTATGAAGAAACCAAATAAAAAACTAAAAAATTTCCAAGTCAGTTTGCTTGCAGATAGAGTGTCCAGTCACTAGACACCAGTCTAGTTTTTGTGATCATATATTCAACAATTACTACTAGTTTTGCCAAAATGAGAAAAGATCTCAATGTAAAAACTTATTAATATGAATTTAATAATTGGAAGCTTTCCTGGTTGTAAGTACATGTGCAATGGAATTAAAACATAATTTTGCTACTTCAATTGCGCTAATTAAACATGAAGTTGCACTTCCTCAAGTGTTGGGTGGGTGGTCGTGACACAATGACCTAATGCAAGTTATTTTTGTATTTCATCTTTCTCTTGCACTTTTCTCCACTCCATTTTAAGACCTAAATGATGAGAAAGAAAATAAATTATATTAGTGTTCATAAATGCTAAACTAGGCAAATAGAATGTAAAATTAGTAACTTGGAATAGAAAGAGGAGCACTCAATGCGCCTCCAATGAAAACAAAGTAAGAAATCGCCCTTTGCAAATGGTGATTTATCTAAAGCTTGTTTTATTTTAATATCATGTTTTACAATTTTTTTGTTATAAAAGAGAGAAGATTACTTGAAGAGAAGAAATCTACTTGTTTTTTAGATTTTTTTGAAGGGAGGGCTTATTCTCTCTACATCCTTTGTGATTTCTTGAATGAGTTGCACTTATCGAAGAGCGAAAATCGATAGTATTACTTGGACTAATAAAACAACAATTAAGAATGCTCAAACTTTGATGTTGTTACAAGATATGGTTTTTCCTTAGCTCTCTCTCTCTCTCTCTCTCTTTCAGATAGGTAAAACAATGAATATTACACCACCACTGAAAAAACTATATATGCAGTAACATAGAAATCATGGATAAATACAAAAAATATAGATTACATGGCATACATATACTATGGATAAGTGCCAGTTCTTATGTTGAACCTTAACACCTAGGAACTTTTTCCAAACTTGTCAAGTTGTCAATTAAATTCCTAAATGTACATTGTGAATTTTGACAATGGCATTTGGAAAATGTGAATATAGTAGGATCAATGGAGAAATTATAAGAGAAAGAAGACCCCGATTTAACTACACTGCAAACATAGGTTGAAACCACTAGAGCAGAAAAATAAGAAAATTATCAACATCCACAATTACATAACAATGTTTGAATTTCACACTGGGACTCGGCGCAATGTTGTCTTGTCCTCCTCTCGATAAACTTTTCCTCCCCATGATACAAACGTAGATGAATTGGAACTTCTTGCATTTGATTATCCTTTATTCAACCTATTTAGGGAGGTGAAGCCATCCTTCATAGATTTTACTATGTGACATTCAAGTAAGTTCATATCACCTAACAATCAAAATAGGCATATAGAAGAACAATAAACATTAGTCCCTAGATGTATATGGCAATACACTATGTAATGAAAAATAAGTTTAGCTTCAAAACACATGATGCTTCACTTTCCTAAGGTTTAAGCAAAGAAGATTTAACCCTCCATTAAGTGCAATGAAATGAATAATTTATACAATTTGATGAGCTTGATTCCCGCACATTAACGATGTTCTAGTATAACTTAGGAATATGATTTTCTACATATACGAAGTTTAAGCACTTTGTGAAAATCTACAATCTTTATGATTTAAATTATATTGTTTTATAGTCTATGGATTCTATAGGATCTTCAATGGAGGTTAGTAGAAAAGTTCAGTTATTTCATAATCTTATGCTCTCTAGTTTTACTTTCATAGTCCCATTAGGCATTGACCCATTTTGGTAATTTATTGGTATAATTTCCTAGTTTCTTATCTCCTTCCACAAGTACAAGCTTCAAACACAATGAGCTTGAATTGTGCACAGGGAATGCATTGAAGTTATCTATAACAGGGACTACACGATTTGCGAGGAAAGAAGGAATATAATGTCACACGCGCCTTGTTGAGGACGATGATAAATACCTATTATGGTTTTTACCCTGGTAAAATATAATCATAAGACTCGAGAATGAAGGAATGCTATCAAGGCCTTCAAAAACGCTTGTTGGTGATGAATGTCCGGAAAAAGACAAATAAATAAATTTTATTAGTGCCAACAAATGATCAAAATATTGTGGGATTATGAAAGTGCAGCTAGATTTGCCTACAAGAGGATTGTCTCCAGTGAACTATATAAGAAAACAAGGTTTTCGACCTAAGTAACCTCCACACAAATTCTTCCGAACATCTAAAGCAACTTTCCCATATTATTCTTCACCTTTTGCTTCCGAAGTTTCATAAAAAAATGATTGTATGAAATTTAAGCTGTGGATGTTTCTACCATGGCAAAGACCTTTGAGCCTAATAAAATCAGATAAGCCTACAATTAGATATCATATATTGTCTAGTTAGACTTGATTATTGTTCCGATATTATTTGTTATTAATAAATATTTGGGTAGCAATTTCAATTTAATTCATTTATGTATATAAAACAATAGTATAACAGTTCCATCAAAATACAAATTATTCCCCGCCAGCTCATCCATCCACGCGTGACGCGGTGGAGCCGTGTGCGTTCATATTATTCCCATTGCAATCATGTGTCGAATCTAGACGAAAGGTGGCGAGATTTCCACATTCCAGATCAGCTCAATAAATATCTACGCGTCTGTCAACGTCTCATCCAAGAAATATTCAGTTTAAAACATGGTAATTCAATACCTTTCTTCAACAGATCGATCGAATCCGTCTGCAAACAAAATTCCCGAATTGATTTTCAACTAAGAAATGGCATTGCAATGGGTTGTTTTGGGGTATATGACAGTGGCCGAGGCAATTCTACTGGTGGTGCTAACGATGCCAGGATTTGACCGCCTCAGAAAACCCATGATATCTCTGTCGCGGAGCGTATTGCAGCCATTGTTAACGGTGGTTCCCTTCACCCTGTTTCTGCTCATGGACATGTACTGGAAATACGAGATGAACCCTGTTTGTGAAGGACCCGCCTGCACTCCCATGGAGCATCTTCGCCACCACAGGTCCGCCATTAAAACCCAGAGGAACGCACTGCTTATAACCGCCTCGCTGCTCTTCTACTGGCTTATCTACCGTGTTACGCATTTGCTGGTTCGTCTCGAACAGATGAACCAGCAAATCAAGAAGCTCAAGGAGTCTGATTGAGGTAATTTTACTTTTAGGGTTTTTTTAGGGGTTAGGTTTAAGAAATAAGATGGCGAATCGGCATGTACATGCTTGTAATTGGTTGTTGATTCTTGAATTTCGAATTTTGTACTCAATTTTTGCCCAGAAATTTATAATGGATGAAAAGTTTTATCTACATAATTATGGATGGACAATTGAGGTTTAAAGTCTTCTGCATATGCGGTTCTGAGATTTAGAGGAGGTATTTATTATCTTTTGGATTTGTTAGGGTTTAGTGTTCAAGAAATAAAAACATGGATCGTTAGGTTTCTGATTCTGGACATTCAGTGGTTCATAATAAGCCATTTATGCAATTATTATCCAGAAATTCAATGCTTTTAACGAGGTATTAATTTTATGGCGGTTGAAGTAGTAAATCGCTGTTGGTCACGATTCTTGAATTTCAGTGATTTGGGTTGCAATAAAAATTTCTGCATTTTTTTAATCCATAACAGTTTTTTTAGTAGATAACAAATTATGGGTTTTTCGCTACATAACAACTATGGACTACCTGTTTTAGGGTTTAGATTTTAAGGTTCAAGAGAAATAACCTGGATTAACCAATTGGTTCCTCATTCTGGGAGTTAATGATTTTCAATAATATTTGTATTTAGATTTTATCGGGAAATCCTCTCTCTAAATATTATACATCATGGACATGGATAGTTTGAAGTCTACTTTTTTTTTGTTTTGCGGAATTTGAATTTCTGCAGGGGTGACCATCTCTGTTTAATGCTCAAAGAGTCAATTCTGTATTTATTGCTTTTCTCAATTATGTACTGAGATTAACATTTTATACAGTTTTCTAAGCATGCTCTTGAAAACAGTTAATTTTTTAACATCGTCGTGGCTCAACTTTTATATGAAATTCTTTTTTGGTAGATTCATTTCATTATGTTTCGTCTTTATGTATTTACAAAGGGAATTTGCTGTGCATCTAGATAACTTCAAAATTACAGCTTAGTTTTGGAGAATTCTGGATATCCTGCTCAAGTTTGCATGCAGATGCCAAGCCTTATATTCCTGTTTAAAAATTTCTTCACGCATTTCATGTTGAATATGGATCCGACTCTTTTTGCAATATCCTATTAATAATGATTATGATTTCCAGCTATCGTCTAGAGCATCACTGTTGCTATTGATGGGGTTTCAATGGGCAAGGCTTTTAGAATCCATTATGAATAATTGTCATATCCCATTAAATGAATCATGATTTTTACTGTCGTCTAGAGCGTTGCTGTTGTTGTGCATGGGGGTTATTGTGTGGGGTTTCAATGGAAAAGGATTTTACAATCCACCATGGATAACTGCATAAACTCTTCGTAATGAAGCCGAAGTAAATCAAGCCTTGAAATTAAAAATTAGAGCCTTGAAAGATTTTTCTAGTGGGGACAAGGTCGGTGCTGAATTTGGAGGCATTTCATAGCTTGTTGTGCACCAAGGTTTCATTCCAACTATGTCCCACCCACCTGGATCACAGTTGAATGAAAAGGAGAAGGCCAGGACATTAATTTTGACAAAATAGATACGTCTCAGATCTGGAGTCGAAGTTGAAAGTTATTCCTTGTGTGGTTTCTATCTGTTGAGGGAAAGCTTTACAGGAGCTTCCCAAAAAATTCAGCCTGGAAATTAGTCCCTCATTCTTGAATTTAAGTGAATTTTCAATAAAATTTATAGAGATTTTATCCAGGAATTCTCTCTTAAATAACTACTATTTGCCATGGGCTGTGGAAGTTTGATGTCTGTAGTTCTTTTTTCTTTTGGCAATTTCAATCCATTCTAAAGTAAAGTACTTTGGCAATATATATTTGAGCAAGGGGTGACCATCTCTGTTCTCATGCTCGACAGAGCTCCTTTTGATTGTAAAGATAAGAATGTAATGCTTACCTCAATTAAGTAACAAGAACAATTTATTTGAGAACAACAATTTACAATAATCTATACTATTCATTTACTCCCTGTTTCGGAGAACTTGAATTTCCTGCTTGAGTCTGCATGTAGACAAGTCAAGTCATACTTTTGTTTCGTCTATATATCCTATTAAAAATAATTTTGCCGTACTGTTTATATATTGAGCATCTTTTTCTTTGTGCGTGGGGTTTACTGCTTGGGTTTTCAATGGAAAAGATGTTTACCACTATGGATGAAGGCTTAGTAGATATAGGTCTAGGAGTTCTAGACCATAGTCTTAACACCTCAGATTGAGGTTGAATAAAATTGAATTTGTGGTTGAGTACTACTGAGGTTGGAGGTATTTCATTACATTCTTCTCACCAGGGTTCCACTCAAACTGTGGCCTGACCGCCTGAATGATATCTGAATGAGAAGGATGAAGCTTCCAAAAAAGAAGTTGGGCTAGAAAATTGATCAAGTAGCTTGTTGAATGACATATAATCCATTGGGGTAATTCAATTAGAAAGGATCCAAAAATGGTTTGTGTGGGGTGATTCAATGAGTAAAAACTAATGTAGGAATAACTTGTGGTTGAATTTTCTTTTTGTTCAAATGGAGCTGGAAGTTGTAGTGATTAAATAGGTTATTTTTGTTCATTAAAAAATTCATAGATAATGATAGTTAGAATGCTGCTTAAAAGTTTAAAAACTGTTAAAAGAAATGCAATAGATTACATCCCCGAGACCAAAAGAGGCATCATAATTGGAAACAGAGATGTCTTATGTTACATATAGCTTTAACTTTCTGTGAAGCATCATCGAGTGGTGCGTTGATTTTGTACAGAGTTTGTTATCCTACACTGGTTTTGAACCAAAAATTGACAACTAGTTGCTTATAAGAGAGTTCTTTACTTTGATAGGTGACTGACATACATCATCCATTGATGATCAGGATGTAGAATCAGAATGGTGGGAATGTTTGCAATGCTTGAATATTTACAAAAAGTGTCATTAAGGCGAGATCACATACTGCAGTAGCTAGGCTTGATGTTTCATAAGCCTTTCTTTCGAATGCAATGTGCTTTGCTGGAATGCAAATGGATGAAATGAACAGATCACAATTACGGTCGTGTCATGTTGACACATCTGTTGTACAAATATGATGAATTTCATTCTTATATTATTATACCTTAAATGTCTCGAGGTGTCTTAGAATTGATTATCAAAGTTAAAATTTGTTCATCATTCCGATTCAGTGAAGCCTCACAAAAGAAACTGGCATGCCAAGGTGTTGTTTAAGGCCATTGTCAACAATGTCCGCATAAATAATTCTCTTTACATGGAAGGCTTGAGAAACCCTGAAGAATAACTGAGTTAAAAGAAATGGCTTTGTATCAGTGTAAATTTTAGTGGTGAAGTTTTTTAATGTACAAACTTTCTTTAAGTTACAAATATTTGGGTTTTTGAAATTTGGATTTGGTTAATTTTGAGGTGTTAGATCACTTGTTATATCACCTAATTTTTCTGGGTACAATTGATTCATCTACTATTTACAGTAATAGTGAAAAATATATATTCAAATCGGCTTTACCGCGTGTACAAGGAAAATTTTGCTACTGGCTGACAATATTATGCTATTGGTTGTTAAGTGGAATCAGTTGATAACATTTCTTTTCAATTCATGGCATTTGCTAAGATTTCAAAAGTTATTTTTAGAAATTAGTTTATGATTTTTTTACAAGGTCTTTAAATTGAAGCCATTTGAATATGAAAACAAACAGATTTGTGGATATAAATGACAGCATAAATCACGTATATGCAGTGGAATTAGTGGAGTGAGTTTGTGAATTTTGTTCTGTATTTAGAGAGAATTGAATTCCATACCTTATCCTACATGTAGATGCTATAGCCTTTTCATGGTTAATGGTTCTGTTCCTTTGCATGCATACATTTCATGTCTGACATGGGACCTAGATAGCTACAGGTCTCCTTTAACAGTTTTAGGGTATCTACTATGGAGCTCTTTCTGTTGAGAATGATGTCATATTAAATTGGATCTTGATATTAAATTTTAGATCTTGAAAGAGACTCAATTAGGGCTGTGAAAGAGACTCAATTAGGGCGTGGCGGGTGAGTTCGAGAGCCGTTTTTGAACTTGGAAGAATAAGAGGAGAGAGAAGGTTTCAGCTTAAGAGAAAAATAGACCCCTTTAGCACTCTTTGGCATAACATACCCATGTGGTGAGCATTGTTATTCCCTCACCTGTGTTGCTCGAAGCACACTTTGACATAGCCACTGCTTAGGCAGCAAGCACTTAAAAGAAGTGTCCTGGTGGTGACCATCAAAACACAAGCAAAATAGCGATGGTCAAATTAACACACCTTTATAACACGAGAGCATTGCAAAACATCAATCGGTCTTCGCATAATAATTATAACACAAGAGGGCATTGCAAAACAGAACTCGATCTTTGCATAATAATTATAACACAATAGGGCATTGTAAAACATAGTCGGTCTCGCATATTTACACCCAAGCCTCGTCATTGAAGGGAAACAAGACCTCTCACATGGGTCTACCAATGTGCAATCATGATTGTGCACCAAGAAGTAAGTTTGTCTCTCCATCACTGCATCAACCTGTGCAAACATGAAGACAACCTCCTCTATAATATCTAGATCTACATGGATCAACAATACAACATGATCTCATGGATCTATGAATACAAGATCTCATAACAACCTGTGGATCTATAAGATGAAAGACTATGTGCTTTGCATACTATACAAGTCATTATATTTAGACAAGACAATAAAAAGAAAATACAAAAGAAGACAACCACTTTTCACCATTCGGATGTACCTACTATTTCCTTCTGTCCAATTTCTCTCCATTGAAGCTCTGTTTACATGCAACCTTTTTCTTCTTTTCATCTTCAACCAAAGAGAATTAACATTCTTCCTCTATCCTTATATTCTAACCCTAGTTTTTAGCTTATATAAGCTTAAATTTTTTAGGGCACTTAGTCATGTAATTACAATCAATAGATCTTCTTTAATACTAAAGTTAGATCTAATTCCTGTGATTTAAATAAAACACTCATTCACAAGTAACCGATGTTGGTTAATCTTAACCGATCACGGTGCTTACTTGCATGAGGCGATGTTGGTCATAGGTGATCGATGTTGGTCCCTTCATAACCGATGTCGGTTCATGTGTTTTCCAACAAGTTGATAAACATGGTAACTATGAAGTAATTCAGCGCCACAATCTTAATAGGTCGGTCCACCCTTGAGCGATAGTTTATTTTTTAAAATATATATGAAACAATGAGTTCTGCAATGACTCGGTTGCAATGTAAAATATGGAAAACGTTGAGGGTTAGCTTGCCACTCGGCCCCACCCTTTTGAATATATATATATATATATATATATATATATATCTATATATATTTCAAAGTTGTTGGTCGTGGTTGTGTTTGCATTTGTGAGTTGGCTTGGTGGCAATTCTTCATGGCGGTGGTGGTATTAGCATCGTTGGCGGTGGAGTCTAGTTTCTCTTCTCCTAGTGGTGGTAGTCTTAGCTTGGTGTGCTGGTGGCTAGGATGGCGGTTTAACAACTCGTCTTGGTTTGGCTTGTATTCGTTGGGATTGTGTTGAATTGTTACATCTGGTCATTGGACATTGTTAAGGGAGGGGACCCAAGAACCCCCCGGTTCTAAGCTCCGGTCAAAAGTGTTAAACAATCTAAATTTTTTTTTTTGTTTAGGTTCATTGAAATCCTACACACCGCAAAAGGAAACACTTTTACTAAGACCATGTTTGACATGAGGGTAATCAATATGATGGTAACAATGATTAAGAGCCTATTATCCAATAGAAAGCACCTCCGATCGTAATTGATACATTCTCTTGAATATCAAAGGATATACCAAACAACATTGATAGTGTTTTATAGGTATTACTAGCGCTCACACAAACAAAAATGTGCAAAAATACAAAAATAGGTGAAACTTAAGTTCAACCTGAAAATTATATATATCCACCTTATAGAGGATCTCCTCTAACTTTTGGGGCTAGTCCTCGTGTGTTTACCCAAGCACTACTTACACACATAGTCTTCCAAATATGGGGCCTTACACATGGTCCTCCTAGCTACTATGCCTATACTTACATAATATATGGTTTCCACGGATGCACCTAACACTACAGATATCATCCAAAATCTTACTCCTAATGCATATTTCTAACAAATCCAAGATATGCAAACAAAAATATCTCTTTTCATGTAAGGAAGATCACAAGTCATTATGAGTTCCATTGGATTACTTGATAACCCATTAGCCCCCAAGGTCCTTAGTTATCCACTACCACCTATGTTTTTTCACCAAATTATTAATCATATGATGGTAAGGATGATCCTCAAAAATAACTTTTCACATTCATGGTCTCTTATATGGACTACATATTTAATGATACCCTACTAGCCAAGAGTTTTCCATGTAATCTCTAGGAATATTCCTTAATTGGCTATATACACTTCAGTTGGGCTGAGTAAGGTCATTTCACACTTTAAGTGATAGCTTCCTTTCTCATTTCTTAATCGACTATCAATCAACACATCTCATTATCTTTAGGGCTTAAACTAATTTCAAAGGATGAGGTAATTGAAGTATTCATTACTAGCCTTATCCCCAAACTTAAGGGAAAATCCATGCTCCCTAGATTACATCCTTTTAAGACCTATGTAAAATAGTCAATATCTGTGAAACTAAGCTCTTAGGTGCTAACATGTTAACATATAAAAGCACAACACCATCAAGTAGAAAAAAATCCAAGAAAATATCTCATAAAAAAGAAATCAAGTTGATAGAAATAAATTTTAAACAATCAATATTGTACAAAAAAACACATGTTGTAATCCTTCCAACACCTATAAAGAGGAAGTGGGCCTATATATTATATCCTTCTCACGCAATTCTACAAATATTTATTCAATGCAATTTGATTCAATTACCTCCTCCCACTATCATTGATATGACTAAACCATGAGGTGTAAGGTTTCATGGTAAAGTGTCTTTTGACTTCCACCAATGTCCTAGAATTCTAGGAACTGGGTTTTGTGTTATTTAAATATATCTAAGAAATAACTAAAAACAACATAATTTCTTGACAAGACTTAAAGACACCTACCAACACAAAAGTAAGCTAACCTAATGCTTGATTCAAACTATTCATTGACCCATTACTAAAGTACATGGAGACTCACAAGGTCAAGGAAGTACATATGGATTATCATACAGTTCCTCCTTCGCTAACCTATGTGGTTGGCTCCCATACCTTTGATAGCATAACTAGTGTGACGTGAGAGATATTACAAGACACCACTCATCATATTTTATAATCGAGAGATTCCTCTAGATAATGGGTAAACATCTAGAACTATATTCATTTATGCATATGTCGAACCTCATCCAATCTAAAGCATCATTATAGACAATGGATCTAGTTGAAAAGTTTGAACTATGTTATTCCTTGCATTTCTAGGCTACACACATGATATTTTACGGGTACCACATAGATAGTTCATGGATTTTAAGACTTGGCCTAACCCACTTTTGGGAATACTATTACCCTTTATGTAGGACCGAGAGGATGACCAATTGTTTTCTTATATTCCCTTCCACAAACATAGTCAACATGATACTCGAACGTCCGTGGATCCATAAGATACATGTTATTATATCCACCTTACATAGATGGTTAAAGTATGTACACAAACATGGTAACAACCATTCCTAGTTTCCCTTACGAGTGCCTTATTTGAAATATCATAGTACCCTCTTTGGTCCTAACCCAACATATAGTGTCCCATACTAGGGAACTACCTTTATAGTATATTATATAGAGTATGGACCATATTCCTAAACATATCAAGTAATTCACACCAATATAGAAACAACATGAGTGCATCGTGAATCCTACTTCTCCTTAGATACACTATGTGCCATCTATCCATGCATGATACACAACATTTATAAAGTAGCCTTGCAAAAGCATGACCCTAATGTGAAATTGATGGACTCTCCCCATACACATCGATAACTTAGGGTTATTATGACTACTTGTGACTTGTGACATATATTCACACATGATACCGAAGATGATATTATAAAATATTGTGTCACACATGACTACATCTCAAATTCTAAGGGCAACTACAATTAGATGAACATAACTCTTTATCAGCCTATGCACACCACACTTTTGAAATATGACACATATAATCCTACCCTTGACATAATCATAAGATATCCACCTAAGATTTCTATATTAAAATCTTAAACAATCACTTATACATAGCTCATCACACACATGCATCCTTTTCTTGTACATCCACCAATGTCATATGTTCCTAGAATGATTACCAAATGTTTGAAATATCCTCTCCCTAGTCCATGAATAGGGCCTCTACCCGGAAAAGTTCAACTCATTGCATGGGTCAAATTTGATTGTTGAGGCAATAACTACAACCTGAGACCCCACCTCATCTCCTCTACTGCTTACATCTTATGTCCCAAGGAAACTAGCAAAAATTATAGTCAATGTTTTCTCTTGCTCATTATCCCATGATAAAATACAAAAATAATATCATATGAAAAAAAAAAAAACCAAGATATAAATGTGAATCATTCATTCATTACATAAAATTAAGTTGTAATACCCATAATTTTTGAAGCAAAATAGACATCCAAATGGCTGGTAAAAAATGGGATAATTTTTTTGGGTTTAAAACATTGACAATTATTGAAGGGTTAGGACCTCGCTAAGCCATCTTGTCAAACCATTAAAGATTTTAGGAAATATAACCTTGGTTCCATTGCACAAGTGCAAGATGACTTAGGATTAACAATTCCAAGTCCTATAAACCTAGGTATGAGAAAAGAAGGTAGTCCATACCATCGTTTACATCAAAAGGGGTTGGTAGGTGATAATTATATTTCTCCCACTAGGTGGTTAGCCAAATTCGAAATAGGAATTAAGTCTTAATTGTTATCCCAAATCGACAACCTAACTAAAGGAGTAACAAGATAAACATGGTTCTAAATATGTGGCTAAAGATCCGTTATTCACAATTTCCTCATCTACTAATATCCCGAGGGCTCACCAAACATCACCAAAATTTAATACTCGACTAAGAAAATTCTTGTTTAAGGAGCTTAGACATACACCAACTTTATTTGTGCCATTCAGAAAACAAGAGTCCATTCATATTTTCTCTAAAGAGGTAACTTTGCTATAAAGAAAATCCAAGACTTAAATATTGGTTTTAGAAATTTAGAAGTAATTATTTATAATATTGTTGTTAATTGCATCGAATGATTCCATTTGGTTTAGTAATGTGTATGATTATCAACATCTCTTCTAGACATAAACATATTCATAGAATAAGAGAATTAACCCATAATTTAAATGCATCCTACGAAAATGATCCATTAAACCTCCACCTAGGTTAAAGAGGTCTTTATTCTAACCATAGACAATGTCATTGCTTCAAGGTGTAATACCATAACCATAGTTTAATTGCACCAATCTAATTTAAAATTTGATTTATTCATCCCAATTCATAAGGGTAAAGTTAGCCCACTTGTCCCTAAGTAAACCATAAGCCCTAAAGAGCAAGTGACATTATCCAATTTAAATGAAGGCCCTATAATTAAAACAATTTGCACCCTTGATCCTAGGAAACCCTAGGTTTTCTTAATTTCTTTTATTTCTTTCCCCTACTCTTCCATTTCTTCGTTGGTTTTGCTTTTCTTGTAGGTTATGGAGCTCGCACGCACGCACACACACACACACGCACCCACACACGCCCGCCCTCACGCACGCCCACACGCACGCCCAAATGCATGCAATATATATACACACACGCCTTTCTTTTAGTTTTACACATTGCATGTACGCACACCTTCACACTTATTACCCACGATACGCACGCCGCATAGATGCGTACAATGCGCACGCACACACACACTGCATCGTCCATTACGCACATTATACAAGTTTTATTTTTCACGCACACACACACACACGCACACACACACGCACACACACACACGCGCAATTGCACACACACACACAATGCACGCACACAGCACGCAACGCCTTAAATTCGCATTTCGCGAACGCCTATTGTACATATTACGCACACAAACATACACGCACGTATTATTTCTTTTGATTATGAGACTATTTCAAATGTAAAGGGTTTGGGAAACAAATATATATATGAGCCCTTTTTTTTAGTTTTAAAATTGTAAAATGTATTTAAACCTTCACACTTATTATGGAGAAGATACTTATAACATAGATGCGTGAATGCATTTTATGATCACTCTTAACTAGATCCATTACTTGGTATTATAAAGTTTTATTTTTCTTTGAAAGATGTAGATGAACAAAATGAAGATCAATTGTAAAATTTTAAGAAGTTCAATCCTTAAATTCACATTTCTTTTGAACACTATTGTATATATTACAACAAAATTTTATAAATATAAAGGTAAATTTTATATTAACTAGTGAAAATAGGAATTTCTCAAATCTAATAATTATATGAGGAATTCTACTATCTTCTGCAAACCAAAAGAGAAATGGGATGAGAATCAAACATGTTAGGTAATAAGCCACTCTTATTTGAAAGATATAAAATAGTGAGACTAAGTTTGAGATAAAGAGAAACTAAAAAAATTAACTAAATCATTAAATGAAGTAGTAGGGTAAGTTTCGACAAGTTGGGGGACCAAAAATGGAAATCAAATCCGAATTTTACATCAAAAACAACAAAACATCAAATTTGCTCTTCCGCGGACTTGAACCATGCCAAAAATTCAAAAACATGTCAAAAAAAATGGTACCAATAGCTTTGTAGAAATATTAATTTTAAAGTGAATAGAATATGATAAATGTCATTTTATAATTTTTACTAGTAGCAAACGTCTTTAAGACACTTTTTCCCGTGAATGTTCATGTCTACGTTTAAACCGTAATTTTTTTCACTTTTCGAATGCGATAAAACCTATAACATCCTAATCGTGGAAAAATTCTATACATGTTCAAAAATATATATCGATTTTGATATTTTTTATGAAGTTATGGATGGCAAAACAGAAAGTGCTCCGTTTTCTTTATATTTTGACCACGTTCATAGAAAAAATCATTAAAAAAATATTGCTAAAAAAAATACAAAATAAAATCTATTAAAGATAGATAGTGGTATCTAACTTTTCACCAAAGGAAAAAATAAAATATCAAGTTTTGGTCATCCAAATCATATAAACGAATATATAATCTTATAGGATTTTATATATAAAAAAACCAAGTCATTGAATTTTGAGTGTTTAATATAGTTACTAACTAATCATATTTTAAAAAAATAGTACATTCAACTTATTACACTTACGTCCACTTATGACCCCTTTTGGCCCCCAACTTAGACTTACCAAAGAGAATGTTTGTTAAGGTTCATAGTCTTCAACCAAGTCATCCTTCCAACACATAAGAAATAGAATACATGGTATAGAATTTATTTTCATTAATCTCAATGAACCCATCCAAAACAATGTTTTCAAGTAAATATGAATTTGTAGACATCATTATTCTTATATTTCATTTATTTCATAAGTATTTACAAAATAGACGAGTGACATGCAAGCTCAAAAGTTAGAAACCCAAATCAAGTTCCACCTTGAAACCAAGGGAGAATGAATGTCTTCTCTATAACTAAACTATCAATCTTCCTTCCATATAAAAAGCTTGAGGTAGGAATGACAATGAAACTTTACAACATCAAACTTTCATTTCTCCTTCTAATATCCCAAATTTACTCAATGTTTAAAAATGAATTTCAAACACTAATAATAATACAAATGACCTCTTCCCTTTTCTTGAAGATGCAAGTTTACAAGACCCTAAATATGCAAGTTCATTACAATCCATTACATTATAGTTTTAAACTAGAATTTTTAGAAGCACAAAATGGATCGAGAGGAGGGGCGAATCAGCCCTACAAAACTTTTACTTCTTTTTCCATTACATACATTCATCATTCAAACCATTCATTCAACATCCATAAACCATGTGAGCTTATTAAGTGTGTATTAATCATTTATAAGTTCATGAAACAAAAGAGAGAACACAAGACACCAAATATAAGTGGGAAACCCTCGGGGGGAAGAAAACCCACTTGAAACCTCTCGCTAATATTACTCATAAAAAGATCTTACAATAATATTACACTTCAAACAAGATTTTTTAGTGAGACACCGATCCCACAAGGAACACCCACTCCTAGCTTAGTAGGGCTCCACATCGAATCGAGTTGGCTCTTGTTTTTTTGCATTGCTTTATGCATGCGTTCGAGATGTTGGGTTCTTGCCTCATTTTTATGCTCATGAGTTTTTTTGCATTATATTATTTGTATTGTTAAGTCCTTGCATCGTTTTCATTATTTGGGTGGTGCATGTGTTTGGGCGTGTGGTTTATTTTGTTTGCTTTCCGTGTTCCAGTTTGCATTTGTGCTCCCGGATTTGAGTCACTTTGCTTTGTCTTGCTTTGTGTTGCATTGATTTTACTTTGTGTTTTGCGTTGTGTGTTTTGCATTCATTTTTGGGTTGGCTCTGTTGTTGCGTTTGAGTTTGTTATGCCCATGTTTTGTGCGGTCGTGTCGACTCCCGAGCCTAATTTTGCGGTCTGCAAACCTTTGAATAACATGTTGTTTGTTCCTTGCTTTGACTTGGTGTGGTTATAAACCCTTTCATTCCACCGCACGAGTTCACCTAAGCTGTCCTTGTTGTTGCCACTCCATACGCCCCTGGACTCGTTCAATAGCTCTATCCCTTGCCCTTCGAGTTGTTAACCAAAGTGTTACACCTGTTCAAACTAACTCTCATGCATTACGGGCTTCCCCACCTCATTAAGCCCCCGTGTCACTCGTCTTCTTGGTTCCTCGTTGAGTTGGGATCTTACCCGTGTGCTCCTCACCTACTTTGACTCACTCTTGCCTCGAGACTCACCCCATCCTTGAGCCCCTCACCGTGTTGGCTCTCTCTCTCTCTCTCTCGAGACCTGGCTCTTCCCATCCACCTCACCGTGTTGTGAATTGAGACCACGTGGCTCCTCCCCGCGTAACTCGCCGTGGCTTTTGACCGGGCCACCTAACCTTTTCTCCGCCCTTTTCTCCTTTTCGAGGCTCATTTCTCACAAAGGCCTTAAAATTAAAAGTGGCTATTGTTTTTAAAAGTGTGGTTGGTTTTTTTGTTAAGTGTGGCGTGAATAAGTAATGTGGGTTGTTTATTTTTAAAGGGGTGTTTTAATATTTAATATAGTTAGGTCTTAAATTATTTTTAGGATCTAATTATATCATTAAAGGTAGATTAATTTAATTAATCTCATTTTAGGAGTTTATTTAATTAAAATATGTATCTAATTAATTAATAAGCTCTTTATTTTGATTAGTAGTTTAATTTTAATCGTAAATTAACGTTATTGTCATTTTTAGTGCTTTTTCACCCTTTATTCTTAAATTAGGCTTTTAGTGTTTTTAAAAGTACAATTTTTTAGCGTTATTGGAATTTTTTTCCTATTAAGCTGTTTGTTGAGTGTGTAGCATCCCTCTTAGTTTTTTTCACCTTCTCGGGAGCCCATGTTGCATCTTGGAAGTCCCTAGGACTCATTTTTGAGCCATTTTCCGCATTGTAATCACTCTTCTTCACTTGTGGGTTAGTGAGCGCATCCACCACAACCTTGTGGAAAGAGAGCCTCCTTCCCTTCTTGCTTGCTTTTGTGCTTGTTCACTTGTTTTGTTGCACACGATTGAGCATATTGTGGTCTCCACACTTGTGTGATATTTCACTAATTACAAGGTGAGTGACCAACCGTCTCACATCGCACAAACACTTGGGTGTAATCAACACACTACTTATAAAGTGTCGCAATCAGGGGGTGTTCATTTTGTGTGGTTCTTTTATTTTCGTTATTTTCTTTGCTTTTATCTGCTATGGATCTTAATTTTGTTCCTTTGCTTACCCCATTTAACTATCATGAATGGAAAGATGTCATATCTCTCGCTTTGAGAAAATAAAAACTTTATCGGATAACTATGGGATTGCAAGCTGAACCTAAAGAAGATGCAGAGAAAGAAAAGTGGTTTGACAAATGTGATGAAGCCTTTGGCCTTTTGTGTCTTTCTGTATCACAGAACTGCGCTTTCATATTAACACAACCAAATCACCCAAGGAAGTTTGGGATGCCTTAGATTTTTTTGGGAAATAGGATGAAATGAAAGGGCATGAAATGGAAAATGAGTTGATTAGTCTTATCCCTAGCAATTTTGACACTCTCCAAGACTTTTTCACCAAACTCAAATCTCTTAGATTGTAACTGAAAAATTGTGGAATTGACAAGGACTCACAACTCATACTTTTGTCCTTGCAAAACTTGGTCCTAACTATTTTGTCTTTGTCTCAACCTTTCATGCTATAAAAGAGAACTTGGTGCAAGTTGGACTATGCCCTCCTTTGATGAGTTTGTTGCTGATTTGACTAGAGAACATGATAAGCTAATTCAAATGGGTACTCTTAGATCCAAAAATTCCATGCTCTCATTGTTGGTCATGAAAAAATGAGGGTTTCAAAAGAGAAGAAGCAAAACAATAAGGATCATGAGAATAAAAAGGACCAATCCACCATCAAATCAAACTTTTCCACTTCCTCTTCTAGTTCTAAAAATCCTAAAGAATAGATCAAATGTGGGTACTGTAGTGGTAGGCATGAAGAAGAAAAATATTTAAAGAAGAAGATTGACCTCCTCACGAGTCTTCTTGAGAAGAACAACATAGGAGTTCCCGATTCTCTCAAGCCATCTTCATCATCAACTCATGAAATTTCTAAGGAAAAAGACAATGGAAAGGGGAAAGCAAAAAGAAAAAGAAAAAGAATCAACTAAGGAGAAAACAAAGGCAAGATATTTAGTTGTAGTTGTGTCACCTACTCCTACATGGGTGATTGATTCGGGTGCATCTCATCATATGGCCTCATCAGACATTGAGTTTGTTTCATTAGAGCCATGTGACATGTCTTCTATTTGGCTGGTGACGACACTTCTACACCGGTTTTTGGAGAGAGAGGTTTGTTGAAGTGAATGGTGGAACTTTCAACAATGTGCTTAGTGTTCCTTCACTTTCAACTAATCTCCTTTCAATGTATCAGATCACTCACCTTAGTCAGGGCATGTGGGTTGATTTCACTGGATTCCATTTATGTCGAGAGCTTCATAGTGACAATATTATTGCAGTTGGTACAATTGATCATCACACTTGGGATTTAATATTTTTCTCACTTTGTTCCTCCTTCAGATTCTTCTTCGATTCACTGGACTTGATGATATTTCTGAGCTCACTTATGATGATGATGACTTCTCTTCTATCTTGGTTGATTTCCATAGTGATGGGGACCCACCTCCACCATCCACTTATCATCTACCACATCTTGAGGAGTTATTTCTTGATCCACCTACTTTTGGTCCTCTACATACTTTTCAGGATGCAAGTATATTGTTCAGGACTCATCATGCTTCGAACACTCTTTATACAATTACAAGACATTCCACCTTCCTTCTTTGCCATTGTTTCGATTCACCATCCCTTCATGGAGTAGTTGGCACTTCTACCTCACATATGGAGCATCATTCCTTAGATAGGAACCACACCTTGTCACTTCGAGGATCTTCTTCTTCTTCACTTGATACAAGGTGGTCTTCGATACATTCTTCGTCTTGGGAGGTTGGATAATGTTTCTTCATCTCTTCTCTTCTTGTAGAAATATTGCAGTTTGTACATGAGTACCTTATTAGGCCTTTAGTTTTCGGGACTCATTTGACGCATCTTTCTTAGGTTGTTTAGGGGTGTATTTTATCTCTTGTAAGTGGATGTTTTCCCTTAGGGTTTTTCCTCCATTACTTGAGATCCTTATTGTACATGGGTACCTCATCAAACCTAGTTGTTGAGACCCATTTTTCTCTCATCTTCATTTTCTAGAGAGTTATTATTTGTACATGGGTACCTTATCAGGCTTAGTTGTCGGGCCCCATTGACACATCTTTCTTAGTTGTCTAGGGGAGTTCTCTTTTAGTTATGACTTTCCATGACCTCTACCTCAGCTTTGATGAAGGGGGTGTTGGTGTATATGACTTGTCTCATCGTCACTTGACGTCTTTTCCACCTCATGTGGTTATTCATCTCACTTAGTGAGAATAGGTCAATAGGGTTAGTTAGGGTTGTGTACACGTGTCATGCACAAGAGTTACACAACACTCCTATATGTACCTCTTATTTTTTTATCTATGAGCATGCCAGACCCAAAATTGTCTTTCTCTACTTGATTCTCATTTTTGATTTGATCTCTTTCTTACTACGTGGAGTGTTCATGACACCATTGGAAGTGCAACCTTGTTCGATGTGCATGGGGTTGTATTGATCCTTGTAGAAAATTTCATACACCCACCCTACAAGGAGACTACAACCCCTTAGATATAAGCACCCACGTAGCCACCGAAATGGTTGATCATTGATGATATGTTATTCCCATAATTGATTGTGATCACAAGTTTAGCTCCACACTCTTCAAACCCTCTCAAAACAAGCTCTTGTCCTACTCACTCAAATTTGGTCTTTCACTTACTAATTAGGTTTATTGACCTTGAACATATAATCCTCAATATTTCTCTACACTTCATACCTCATCTCAACTCTATCCTTGACCCCTCGCCACTCTTCCTCCACCTCTTATGGTTCACTCATACACCCACCATCTTAACTAGTACAAATGAGTCATTACAACTCACTTATATACATGACTCTAGCTCATAAACTCCTCTAGATCAGCCATGACCATATAGGGTAGTAATTCCAACTTAAAAACACATCTAATACATCATATAAATTTACTTAAAGGAACCTCAAGGGTCGGAAATATCCTAGACACACCAACTAGCGCAAGGCTACTCAAATAGGTCTAAAACAAAGGCATCATCTCCAATGAATGAACCATGATCACCAAGGGCACACTCCAGCTATGTCAAATCTCCACCACCATCATAAAACCTAGGGACATCCTCTCGGAATGACCAAGTAGCTCAGAACCTCTAAAATTCAATCATCACCATGAAGCACACCAAAAAGTAGGCTATCCCAACTAGGTTTTCAAGCACCCAAAAATCAGTCCTAAAGAATGAATGATTTCACATAGAAAAACTCATCATCAAGGCTTATAAAACATACCATTGAAATATCTCTGAGTATAATTTCTAGAACAACTCATTTCATCCATAAAATAAGAGCTTAAGGCCTCCAAACAACTCATACTCGAAATAGGCCAAAACTACCAATATGGACTCAAAAACCAGTCTGAGAAAAACATGCTCAAATGCCTTCAAAATCACTTCCAAGAATTGAAACCACTTATAAAAGTTCAAGGGATACCTAACACACCACTTCAAACACTTACATGCATATGTCCTTTGGAGAAAACCATGCCTTCATACTTGTTCCATCACACCTTCTTAAGAGACCTAATAGGGCAAAGTAGGCCTCTAGGGTTTCATCATGAAACCACTTGATTTGATCAAGAAACGAGGTTCAACACATCATGTTAGGTGTCAAAAAACTATTCATGACTGAAAACCACTACTCCATGATGTAAAACAATCAAACTCACCTCAAACCACAAGACTAGGTTTTAGCCCTTCTAGGCCAAAAGTGGTAGGGTGCTTTGGAGGACTCTAACTCAAATTTTCTCCACCCAAAATGTCTAAAAATTTTCATGAACATCTATCATACATACCAGGATTCTTAGAACAATTCACTTTTCATCCTGAAGCTTCCATCTTAGCCTGAAACTGCAAATCTCCACAAAACAAGGGTTTTTATCTCGCCTTCCTGAAACAGTTGGAACATCAAACCACCACCATCAAACCCATAAAGAGTCCTCTACAACCTTGAGTCATCACATTTTCCTTTACACCTCATTTGGATACCATACCAAGCAAATCTTCCATATCACTCTATTATGAGGGTTTCACTAGGGTTTAAGACCAGTTTGACTTCTTAACGATTGTTCATAAATATGGGACAACCAAATCAACTCATTATTTTTGCAAAAAACTTTAGACTCAATGTGAAAACATCCCCAAAGCCTCAATCTCCCATGATATAATACACACATGTGGGTGAGCAAAACAAGATGACCTATCGAGATGGTTTTAGCTTCTTAAGAGCTCAATTTTTCCAAAAATCAATTTTCTTGCAACTTATTCACAACTTTGACCTAAAATTTGACCTGAAGCACCATGATAACCTCCTCTAACACTCCTAAGTCACATCCTTTCTCAAATACATATGAAAGTCTCAACCACTAAAACTTACCCGTGTCTACATATCTTGTTCTCAAAAAACTTGCTTTAATGGACCTTGAAACAACATCAAACCTCTTAATACTGACCTAAAAATCATCCTACACATGTTATGCCATGTCACAATACCTTTCCCATGCTCATATCAGACTTTCCTTCTCCATACATCATGCCTCCAACTCATTTTGCTTGTGCTAGGATTAGGATTAGGCCTAGAATGGCCTACTTCACCACATCACTCACATGAACTAGCCATGATGACCTCTTACAGACTCATGAACACCTTTTCCACATCATCTAGACCATGTTTGACCTCATGACCACCTTCAACCAACTTTGGAACTCACCTACAATACTAGCTTGACCATACACAAAAACACCATGACAAAAACACCATGATTGGACACTACCAATCAACCTTCATGTTTGACCTTGAATGACACCTCATGGAGAAACTTATGACACCTAGACTCCCTTTTTCATCAATGAAATTTGACATCAATGACAACACCATAAACACAATGGCCAACAATCTTCCCCTTTGTCATTGATGATGACAACCACCTTCAGAAACATTGATGGCAACCCACAAGACCAAACACCTACAAGACCTCTTTTCCATGTTTTTGATGTTTACTCTCCCCTTTGACATCTATGAAAAAGGATACAATGACAACTCAACATGAAAATAATGACAAGACATAATGAAAACAATGCTTAAACTCAAACTTACTCACTCAAAACTCCCCTTGGATTGTATTCTTTTTCTTGATCTCAACAACAACAAATGAGATCCATGGACTGATATAAGCATGCATAGAGTATATTCTCCAAATTTGGATTCTTGCATACATGTTATACACCATCTTATATGTTTATACCACGCTAAATCAAAAACTCGACCTCGAATAACTACCTTTGCACCTTTTAGAACCATGAGCCTTAAAGAACCTCTTCAGTCCAGATTCGCCAAATTTCTCAATACTATAGAAGTAAACCAAGAATATGAAACATCATCTTGATGCTCCCACGACAATATACCAACATATGCTAATCACATATGCAAACATGTAGACACATACCTTAGAAAAATCCATGAAGAAAGACTTCTCTAACTCCACATGATCTGAAATAATATTTTAGTGTTTACTTCCACTTTTCATGCAATCTCAACTCATTTGATCATATGTCCTAATCCCCTAAATCATTACTCAATTGTTCATATCTCATAATGATATAACCCCGCTTTCCTTAGGATGAAGTACTCACACATGGATGCAAGTCCCTATGTACCTTTTACTTATGTGAACAACTCTTGAATCTGTTATAGATCATATAAGATCCTGAGAGTTCACAGTTTCAATTCCAATCCTCATGTTGTGTCAAAAAGAAACTACTTGGAGTACATTAGATCCCCCTAGATTGAGATAACACAAACCTACACTTGTACTGACAAGTCATACGCTTCACCTTTGAATAGGCTCCCATTAAACCTATACGACTTTCGACTATGTTTCGATCCTAACACCATATATTTTACCTAGATCTCAGTCATACCTTGGATGAAGTTCTTAAGAGCACATGACCATCAAACATAGAGACAAACATACCTTCAACACTCTACATAGCATGCTAGATCAATTGTCTACCATAGAGCACCAAATTTTCACTCATGAAATTAGGATTGGATCGTAAGCATACTTTGAATATGAGCAGCTTATTGCAATCATTGTCACATACCGGATCAGCCCTATTAACCTTCAATTCTTGAAACTTCCATAAATAATACTCTTCCTTAGTAAACCACCAGGGGACTTCACACTAGTTTCAAGCATATGGGCAATGTAGCAAAACTTTACAACATCTTACTAGCTATCTTGAGGTCTTCAACATGAGCATCACACGGACTAACTATGACCGCCAACACTTCTTCATCCGTAACCGAGACACAAATCTTCAACTAATGATCTTGGCATAAGAACCACTTATGGTCACCACATAATCAGCTTCTTAGACTCATATCAGATGATGGAACATTTGAGAAACTTCAATCTCAACTATACAAACCAAGAGAGAACCTAAGATGCACAAATTAGATGATACTGCCAAGATTTGTATTCAACACATTGATTCAGGTGACACAAACCCATTCATCTTCTCTATACCTATGTCCATTGAAATATTAACTATATAGAACTTGACATTACCGACCTTCACCTTGCAATTCTTGACCAAACTCCAATAGGATGAGAATCTTCTTCATACTAGAAAAATACTCGTATAAAACAGAGCACATACCTGATCTTTTGATGCATCACAGAACTTGACCATCAACCTACTTTTCTTAAGTCTAAAAATTCATGTATTTAATGATATGATCAAGTCTCTTTCTTGTAGCCATCCTCTTGGAGCATTGAAACACCTCATAATGCCTTGTTGTCATCTTCTAAAGCCTTTATTACCCCGATTCTTCTTAGTTCAACTCAGAATCGATATGCTTGCTTACTTCTTTCTTGCAAGATCAATGTTGCCTTTATCTCTTGAAGCATCTTCATGACTTTGCCCTTGATTTCAACTTTAATCTTGTAATCGTTATATAACATGAGTCTTCAACAATTCATACCAAACACAATGCTTTGAAACAAATTCTTAGGCAAGCTGGACACCTTTTATCAGGACCACCAATTTACTTGACACCTTTAAAAGACAACATGACCTTATTACCCTACAAGGACAACTTTTGAGCTTTTGACACTTCTAAACACGATTTGATACAGATCCAAACACATCTTGTGCTACATAGACTTCTTATGGATGAGAAAACAACAAAGCAACAATCTATACATATATGAATCCTCTTTAATGAATGATATTGATCAATGCAAGACACATACTTTTGACTCCTTCACAAAACCTAATAGATCGATTAAGAGCATACCAAACATACCTCAACATAGCGAGACACCTTTCCTTGGAAATGATAATGCACCTACATTTCTTCTCATGATATATAAATGCCTTTAAGAAGCATATTGAAGACATATTATGCATTTTAGGACACTAAAACACCTTAACTCTGGGATATTCCCAAATCTCCATCTTCCTCCTATCCACATTGTTTTCAATCTTTAGAACCCTTTTTGTTTTTCATTGGCTCACTAGTCTTGAGATCCATTTTGTCTCTTTTCTCCTTCTTCGACTCGTATATGCCTATCAAAACACATATGATTCTCTTCTAGTTTGTCTTCAACCATAGAAAACATACCTTCTTGTCTTGATTATTGATTTAGATTTGAACTTGGCTTTCTTCATAGGGTCAGACTTTATGTTGAGCTTTACTTTCTTTGGTTCATCTTCCTTGGTTGGATTTTCATGATCGTGCAAAAACCTTAATGAGCTTGATTCATCTTTGACTGACTTGGTTGACTTTGATTCTTTTTCCTTTATACCATTTTCCTTCATGTCATGCTTTGACACATAAGATATTATGCTTTTAGTTTTATTCTCTTTGACCTTATTTGCATGGATGACCTCCTTATCTGTCATGGTTGTACCTGATTCTTCTTAAAATTTCTCTATAGGATCACTCTTAATATTTTCCTTCCTCTTATAGCAATTCATCTTCATCCTACAATACCTTGTAATGTGGCCAACATTTTTACATTTGAAGAAAAAATAGAACTCTTACCTCTAGAAGTTCCATCTCTTTGTCTAGGTGGTCCTTGATGGTAGTATCTAGCAATATGACCAACAAGATTATAGTTATAACATACAATCTCATTCATACCTTCATTCTTCCAATTTTTTCTTGATGATACATGAAAACATTACCTAGCTATATGGCCCTTCTTGTGGTAGTTGTAACAAGTGATATCTCTTGACTGATATGAATGATCATCCTTACCATTGCTCCAAGGAAATGCATTCTTGACTATCCTTCTACAGTCCCTAGCTCTATGACCAAAGATATTGCAAGAATAATAAACACCATTGAACTTACTTGTGAACTTCATAGAATTGGGTTGTCTTATGATGTTCCTTTGAGTCATTTTATCCTCCTTAGCTCCAGTAGGTCCTTGACTTGATGTAACATGTTGTTATTCCTTCGTAACTTCTTCCTTGAACCCTAAACCTGATTTGTCATTAGAGGACCTTTGACAACTCAAAAAATTATCAAGATTACTAGATTTCTTGTTAGACCTTTGATACACACTCAACATGTTTGATGATTGTTCCAATCTGTACAGTTAAAGACTTCATAGCCATATTGAAATTCATGCACTCATCCTCCTTAGCCTTGAGACTTGTAGTGAGCATCCCAATCTATGTTTTCAATTGAATACATTCCTTTTCTTTGTCTTTAAGCTCCTTCCTTGTGAATTGTAGGTATTCTAGAGCACTAGTAGGTTCATTCATGAGAAACAATTACCTTTTCTTTATTGAAAACATATACATTTTCCTGTCCATGCTTTTTTGTACAATTGATCAAAGCATCATCTTTACTAACACTAGAACTTCTGCTAACATCTTTATACAAGTACTCCAACTTCTCCCATAATTCCTTGGTTGATTCACACTCTACAACCATGTAACTTACAAATTCTTCTAATGTACCAAAGATGATATCCTTGGCAATTTATTCCATGGGGTATGATGAATCAATGTATCCAACATCAACCTCATATCCAAGAGATATTAGATGGATCTTCATTTTGAATCTCCATAGGGAATAATTATTTCCATTGAACATATGACCTTGATATGGAAAAATCTCTTCTCCCATTTGATCAAACAACTTGTGCTTCAAGAGGATCTCCTTCAAGTGGTCAAACTTGCTTCACAAGGACCTTGATCTGATACCAATTTTTAGAAGCACAATGACTAAGAGGGGGGGTGAATCAGTCCTACAAAATTTTAATTTATTTTCCATTACATACATTCATCATTCAAACCATTCATTCAACATCCATAAACCATGTGAGCTTATTAAGTGTGTATCAATCATTTACAAGTGCATGAAACAAAAAGAGAGAACACAAGACACCAAATATAAGTGGGAAACCCTCAAGGGGAAGAAAACCCATTGAAACCTTTGCTAATATTACTCATAACAAAGGACTTGCAAGAATATTACACATCAAACAAGATTTGTTTAGTGAGACACCAATCCCACAAGGAGCACCCACCCCTAGTTTAGTAGGGCACCCACCCTACAAGGAGGCTATAACCCCTATATTATTAAACACCCACTTAGCCACATGAAATGGTTAATCATTGATGTTATGTTTCTCCCACAATTGATTGTGATCACAAGTTCAGCTCCACACCCTTCAAACCCTCTCAAAACAAGCTCTTCTCCTACTCACTCAAATTTGGTCCTTCTTTTTGATTAGGTCTAATGACCTTGAACATATGATCCTCAATATTTCTCATCACTTCATACCTCTTCTTAACTTTTCCTTGACCCCTTTTCACTCTTCCTTCACCTCCGATGGATCGCTCATACATCCACCATCTCAACTAGTACAAATGAGTCATTACAACTCACTTATATACATGACTCTAGCTCATAAACTCCACTAGGTTGGCCATGACCATATAGGTTGGTCATTCCAACTTAAAAAAATCTAAGACATCATATAAATTAAGTTCAAGGAACCCAAGTAGGTTCAACAATAGCCTAGACACACCAACTAGCACAAGGCTACTCAAATAGGCCTAAAACAAAGGCATCATCTCCACCGAATGAACCATGATCACCAATGACACACTCCAACTATGTAAAATATCCATCAACATCATATAACTCAGGGACATCCTCTCAGCACCACCAAGTAGTTCAAGAACCTATGAAACTTCAATCATCACCATGAAGTACACCAAGAAGCAAGTTATCCCAACTAGGTATTCAAGCACCTAGAAAACAATCCTGAAGAAAAATGAGTTCACATAGAAAAAATCATCATTAAGGATCATACAACATATCATTATAAATATATATAAATACACTTTCCATAACAACTCATTTCATCCATCAAATTAGAGCTTAAGGCCTCAAACAACTTAGACTCCAAAACAGTCAAATCGCCAATATGGACTCAAGAACTAGTCTTGAGAAAAACATTCTCTCTCACTCATGTCTTCAACATCACTTCCAAGAACTTAAACAACTTGGAACACTTCAAGGATACCGACATGCCACTTGGAGCACTTACATGTATATGTCCTTTGGAGAAACCATACCTTCATACATGTTCCATCACACCTTGAGAGACCTAATAGGGCTAATTAGGCCATTAGGGTTTCAACATGAAACCACTTCATATGATCAAGAAAATAGCTTTAACACATCATGTCAGGTGTCAAAAAACTATTCAAGACCAAATAACTACTACTCCATGATGCAAAAAAATCAAACTCACCACAAACCACAAGACTAGGTTTTAGCCCTTCTAGGCCAAAAGCGGTAGGGTGACTTGGAGGACATGTAACTCAAATTTTATCCACCAAACCTGTAAAAAATTTCATGGCCATCTAGCATACCTCCTAAGATTCCTGGAACATTTCACTTTTCATCATGAATTTTCCATCTCAGCCCTTGAAACTGCAAATCTCCACAAAACAAGGGTTTTTTCTCTCCTTTAAACAACTGGAACATGAAACCACTACCATAAGAAGCCTTGAAGAGTCCTCTACAACCCTGAGTCATCACATTTTACTTTCCACATCATTTGGAGACCATACCAAGAAAATATTCCATATCTCTCTAGTACAATGGTTTAACTAGGGTTTAAGACCAACTTGACTTCTTAACAATTGTTCATAAAGATGGAACAACCAAATCAACTCATTATTTTTTCAAAACACTCTAGACTCAATGAAAAACATCCCCCAAATCCTTAGGCTCCCATGTAGAACCCATACATGTGGGTGAAAAAAATAAGATGACCTATTGAGTTGGTTTTAGCTTCTTAAGAGCTTGTTTTGCCAAAAATCAATTTTCTCACAACTCCTTCAAAAATTTGACTGAAGCACCATGATGACCTCCTCTAATAGTCCCAAGTCACATACTTGTTAAAATACATTTGTAACTCTCCAACCACTAAGACTTACATGTGTCTACATGCCTTGTTCTCAAGAAACTTGCTTCAATGGACCTTGAAACAACATCAAACCTATAAATATTGACCTGAAACTCCTCCTACACATGTTATGCCATGTCACAACATATTTCCTATGCTCATATCATACTTCCCTACTCCATACATCATGCCTCCAACTCATTATACTTGTGTTAGGACTAGGATTAGGCCTAGAATGGCCTACTTCACCACATGACTCACATGAATTGACCATGATGACCTCTTACAGACTCATTAACACCTTTTACACATCATAATAACCATGTTTGAACTTATTACCACCTTCAACCAACTTTGGAACTCACCCTTTCTTGACCATACACCAAGACACCATGATTGGACACTATTAACCAACCTTCATGTTTGACCTTGAATGACACCTCATGGAGACACTTATGACACCTAGAATCCATTTTCCATCAATGAACTTTGACATCAATGACAACACCATAGAAACAATGGCCAACATAATTTCCAAACCGTATAAGCAATGGACAAGGTTTCTTGCTCCACAAGATTAGCAAGTGTAGTAATACTAATATCTTTACTCCATGCAAGGCTCTAGAATCATGCTCCATCATTAATTTAGAAGGTCCAAATTACGGAGAAGCTCTAATTATAAAAAATATTGTTGAAGACAATGCAAAGAGAGGATGAGCCTATGCAAAGAAATAACTTGGTTCGAAAAATCAGAATCGAGAGGAAATGTTGCAAGTTGATTATCAACAATCGGAGAACAAACACTATTGTTTCTTGTGAAATGGTGGAAAAGTTGGTAATGAAGAAGATTATGCATCCCAACCCTTACAAATTTATGTGGTTATAGAAAGGGCACCAAGTCCTAGTGAATGAGTAAAGCCTTGTCAAGTTCCAAATAGGGAATTACTACAATGAAAATATTGTGTGATGTAATGTGAGTGGAATTTTTACATTTATTGTTAGGTATACCTTGGCAATACGATAGGAAGGTTTTTCATGATGGGCATGCAAATGTTATCTAAATTGAGAAGGATGGGCACAAGTTCAACCTATCACTATTAAAGGACAAAGATGAAGGAGAAGTGCAAAATGGATTTTGCACGAGAGTTTTTCTTGTGTCGGAAAGAAATTCTTGTCGGAAATTGAGGAAGAATATGCATGTTATGTGCTAGTACTAAAGGAAATGCACAAAGATTGCGCAAAGAAAGAAGAATTCCCAATAAAAGTGCATATAATCTTGAAAGAGTTCATAGACATCATGACAAAATAATTACCACAGAGGGGCTACCACCGGTGCACAATATCGGGTCACCAAATTGACACGATACACAGATCTAGTTTTCCAAATAAATATCCATATAGAATGACTCCAAAAGAGAATGTGGAGGTGTGTAAACAAGTGTAAGAGTTGTTGGATAGAGGACTAATGCGTGATATTTTGAGCCCATGTACGGTACCCACAATATGAGCACTAAAGAAAGGAGGAGAATGAAACATTTGTGTTCATTCCAAATCCATCAATAAGATCACAATCAAGTATAGGTTTCCATTTCCTAGGATGGATGATCTGATGGATTGCTTTAGTGGCGCATGGAACTTTTTGAAGGTCAATTTGATGAGTGGTTATCACCAAATTCCTATAAGAGAAAGAGATGATTGGAAGACCGCATTGAAGATAAAGGAAGGCTTGAATGAGAGGATGGTTATGCCATTCAAGTTAACTAATTCCCTGAGCACATTCATGAGGTTGATGAACGAAGTACTAAAGCCATTCTGGGAAGTTTGTGATTGTATATCTAGATGATATACTAGTGTTTAGTAGGACAAAGGAGGAGCATCTTGATCACTTGCGTAAGATAATGAAGCACTTACAAATGGAGAAGTTGTTTG
Source organism: Taxus wallichiana var. yunnanensis (assembly GCA_018340775.1). Classification (NCBI taxonomy): domain Eukaryota; kingdom Viridiplantae; phylum Streptophyta; class Pinopsida; order Cupressales; family Taxaceae; genus Taxus; species Taxus wallichiana. The sequence goes on along the minus strand of CM031237.1, from coordinate 740,115,180 downwards.
TGAATATAAAGAAGTGCAATTTCATGTGTGAAGAGTTAGTTTATTTGGTTTTTGTATATCTCGGGAAGGATTGTGAATGGACCCAAAAAGGTGCGCGTGATAGTAGAATTTTCGTCACCAAGAAATGTGTTTGAGGCGTGAAGCTTTCATGGCTTGGCGAGATTCTATAGGAATTTTATAAGGAACTTTAGCGGAATATGTGTTGCAATCACAGAGACAATGAAGGGAGATCACAACAAATTCATGTGGACAGAAGAGCGAGCATACCATCCAAAAATTAAAGTTCAGGATTATAACATAATCGTTGTTAGCGTTGCCAAGTTTTGAGAAGGTATTCCAAGTAGATTGTGATGTAAGTGGGGCCCCAATTGGCACAATATTAATCCAAGAAGGGAGACCCAATGCCTATTTAAATGAAAAGTTAAATGATACAAGGAAAAGATATTCAGTCTATGATCAAGGGTTCTATGCAATTATGCAAGCACTAAAGAAGTGGAGGCATTACTTTGTTTTCGAATGAGATTTTTGTATATTGATCCTCATGTGTTACAATTTATCAACAGTGAAGAAAACTTGAACCAAAGGCACATGAATTGGGTGGATTTTCTGCAAATTTATTCCTTGGTGTTGAAACATTGAAGTGGGAAGTCCAACAAGGTCACAGATGCACTAAGTAGGAAAGTGTTGGTGTTGAAATAAATACACAATGAATTCATGGGTTTTAATACCATGAAGGATCTATGTGTGCAAGATAAATACTTGTTGTCATGTGTTATTGCAAGGGAAAAATTAAAGTTGAAAACATGACAACTTTACCCTAGTGTCAAATTTTTTTGCTTGTAAACCCTCTCAAGAACTCCTAATCAATTTTCCCACTATGTCATGCCTATCCCAATCCTCCAAGTGCTCATGTGTGTTGTAATAAACTTTCCAAAGTGTTTGAAATATGAAAACAAGTTCATGAATTTCTTCCGATACAATGCTTCTCAAGGAAGATTCTTTAATAGGTTTAGAAATTACTATTTCTAGTCTTTTTGAGATAGGTGTGCATCCCCCACGAGTAGAGTTGAAGGCCCAAATTCATGGGAAGAGGAATTGAGGGGATAAGAACATATTTCAAGTGATTTAGGTAAGTTAGGGAATATTTTAAGGTTTAGGGACAAGTTCAGTGAAAATGGGTTTTGAAGGTGAAGGAGCTTATAATTCAATATAGTGTCTGAGCTTTGGAAGATGATTCCAGGAGCTCCATAAAGCTTTAGATGTCAAATAAGATACCATTGGAAAGATAATTAAATGTTATAAATGATGGTGCTTTCTTATTTTTCACAAGACCAAGGTGTTTCTCTCCACAACCCTTTTAAGAGGCACATCTTACAATCCCGAGAAAAATGTTATTTTAGCGAGTTTTAGGAAGAATTAGATCATGGGAGCCATACCATTCTTCTCAAAAGGATATTTGGAGTCAAAATCATATAAATAAGTTCTAAAACATTCCTCTTGGAGCTCTAGAAACTTCATCTTCAAGGTCTCTCTCAAGGTATGCTCAGTTAGAAATTTTTTTAAGAGGACACATGTCACCTCTAGGTGAAGGCACATTTTTTTGTGTCCCATCCCTTTGGGACAGTTGGAACAAAAAATTGTGCCCATGCTTTTTTAGCCCTCTATTCCATCATATGACCCCTGAAAAGACTCACGTGGATGACGCAAATTAAGCCCCTTCTCACCTCATTCTAGCCCTTCCCATCGTGCAATCACGAAATGACACTTGTCAAGCTCGGGTGAGGGTGCATTTTTCTGCCCCATCTTTCCATCCCCTTGGGAAATTTGGGACAAAAAAAAAATCACCCCATGCCCATCTTATCTCTTGGTTCATCACATGACCCTAAGAAGGCTTCGCAAACCATTTTCAGCTCATCCTCTTTGCCACGTCAAATCACTTTCCGCCATTTGTCATTCCCAAATGAGGGAAAAAAAATTTACTCCATCCATCCCATCCCTTGGGATAGTTGAGACACAAAAATGCGCCCATGTCTAACCCTTTCCCAGGTTCCTCATGTGACCCAATCTTAGCCCCAAGTGTTTTTCGCTTACTTTTTCTCTCTCCTCCGCCAAACAATCATTGTCTGACACTTGTCATGCTCAAGTGAGGGCACATTTTTCTAACCCATTTGTCTCATCCCTTTGAGAAACTTGGGACAAAAAATTGCACTCCCTTCCAAGATGTTTTAAAAACCAAAATTTTCTAAGTTTTTAAACTTTCGTGTTACTTCTTCATTGTGTGTGTGTGAGAGGTGCCGCGAAAATTTTAAAAGTAAAATAAATTTTGCCCATCTCATTTATTCATGAGAGCTCCATGAATGGTGAGTAAAAACATGCCAAAAACATCCATTAAACCTGAATTTATCCAGACACCATGCCAAATTTTTGCTAGAATGACTACATGTCTGAAAATTAGAAAAAATCATCTCCCATTCCAAGGTGGATAAAATTGAATGAAATTTTCGCAGTCTTCTCTATATTCCAAGAATATTCAAGAATAAAGTGACAACATATCAAATGATGCTCTATATTTTTAATGGTAGAAAACCCTTGTTTTGTGCCCTATTTTTTTTAGTTTCTGGACATTTGTTGGATGGATCGAGGTGAAAATTTGAACACAAGGTCTCGAGAGCGAGCCTATTCCAATGAAACCATTTTCGTTGGACAACCGAGGTGGGAAAGTGTATTTTATAAAAATAGTAAGTCTCTGGTGCCTCCACTTACTAAAAATAGTAAATCACCCAAAATAGTAAGTCCTCTTAGAACAATGCACTCAGTGAATGGTGAAAGTGATAAACTAGGGAAATTTCGAACCAAAAAGGCAAAAAAACACGAAAAAAAAAAAACCAAAGGCAATTGTCTAAAAATAAAAGTTTCCAAAAATAGAAAATTATCATAAACATAGTGGAAATGAACATGCCATAGGATCGAGAAGTTTAAATTTGAGAAAAAGGTGAAATATCCCAAAATAACAAGTCTTGGTTCACCTGCTAAAAATAGAAAGTCTTCATTTCTGAGTGTAGAAAGTTGCAGTAGGCTCAATTTTCATCCATCTCTCTACTTTTTGATATCTTCACAGGGTTTCAAGGTGATCTCATAGCTCAAAAAGGTAATTCATCCTTCACAAAGGTTTGGAGGCATCATTTTGGTTACAGTTGTGTACAAGAGTGAAGCAGAACATCGTAAGGCACAATAGTTGAAAACAAGAAGCATTATGCAGATAGAGGAAAAAGTCAAGATCTCATTTTAAATTCAATCTAAGGTAGTCATCACAACTTTTCAGTCAAGTTAGATTCATCATCATCTTTCCTCGATGAGCTTAGGTGAGCTTGATGAGTCAGAGAAATTTGGCCAAAGTGAGTTAAGTTGTTTGGATGAGCTCAAGTAAGTTGTTCAAGGAAAGTTGGTTAAGGTAATCATTATAAGAAGGAGGTGATTCATTCAACAAGAGTGATTCATTACAGAGATCATCCAAGTATCTAGGTATGTCTTCCCCAATGGAAAATTCCCTCATGATGATCAAGAGTTAGTTCCACAACAAGCTCTGAAAGGTGCTCCAGTGACGAACATCATGTCAATTCATGAAGAGCATTTTCCATGGATCAAGAAATATTGAGAGTGAGCCAAGGAAAAAATAATCTTGCTATCATGCCTAGTCTCGAAGAAATCTTAGAACACTAAAGTCCAAGTGAAAAAAAAGGCCTAAAAACATCTCACTTCTTCAGTGGCATCTCAAGTAATCAATATGTTGAAATTGTTAGGCCTAAGAATGAAAATCCCATCGAGGACATGACTCCATTGATTATGAGTTGAACCACATCTCATTGGGTCAAAGCTTCACGAGGGTGACTCTCATCTATTCAAGGAATCCACTTCTCACCTCCTCGCTCGAGAATGAAGAATACAAGAAAACAATTATGCAATTGGAGGAACATGTAAAAGTTCTCAAGTGCTACATTCAACCCTTCTTGGAATCGACTCGACATCTTCTCTTCCTATAGAAGACATTCCTTTGATCAACAATGTTGATCCTGAGGAGGTAAGAAAACACAAGGATATATGATGCAGGGGAAGGCCAATGAGAAATGGATTGAGAAAATCATTGAGCAAGGAAAGACATTGTTTCAAATATCATTTCTCTCATCAAGTACATTCTTGCAACATTTTCAAAAGTAAAGAAAGAAAAGAGAGGAGTTTGTAAAAGAGGTGATTCACTTGGATGAGATGTTTCCACTATTATCCGAGATGATCTCCTTCAACTCTCACACCCTCGTGAGTAAGAATGTGTTTGCATCATCCGCTATAGAGAAAACTTGTCTCAAGTTTGGATCGCATCATGGATATGAAATATGGAATGCTCAAGAATGCCATCTCCGAGTTGGAATCTTGTGGACAACATGCTTTTGAGATCTTGAATGATGTCTACAATTGTGTTAGAAACTTGAGTTCCCTCCACTCACTGAGGATTCATCATCAGAAGAACTCATTGTTTCCTTCCAAGATCTAGTCAAGAAAGAGGTAGGTGACTCTCTTTCCTTCAATGAAGATAACTTAGAGTCCTGCCAACATCAAAAGTTGCATTGCTGAAATTGCAATGGATCACAAAGAATGGCTTCATCAATGCAAGAAGATCAGTGATGTCCTCGAGACATGGACCAAGGTGTTGGGTTGTGTTTGCATTCCAGAGGAGGATAAGTTGACACTCTGTGATAACTCAATTCAACAAGGAATTCAAGGAATAAGATCCCATTTCGAAAATCTCATCATCAGGAGGCATGAATCAAAAAGTTCTTCATCATAGGGAGTTTCTTCATTAGATATGGACAACTTCTTCCCCTCTCTCTCTTTCTCCCTCTTTCTTCTCTCCCCTTTCTAATTCTTCATTGAGCATAATAATGTATTTTGTCTCATTCACTTAAGTGACTTTCTAAAGTTGAATTGTAAAAGTCCCTTTAATTTATAAAAAGGGAACTTATTTCTCATTTCCTAGGAAGATGTAAAGTCACAAGTTGAATGAGATCATGAAGAGTCATGTGGGGGGTAGGTGAAAGGTCAATTCACATTGTTATAAATTGGGATGGCTTCTCCATTCCAAAGGATCCGAAAAATCTTGAATTTTATATTTTTAGAAATTGTGGATTGTGATTTGGGTGTTGAGCTTGTATCACCAAACACAAGAAATAAAAGATACATTTCTTCCATTTCCTTTTTCTATGTTCCTCTATTTTTCTCTTTTATGCACTTTGTAAGTATAGTGATCAAGAAAGAGATTTGTATCTTTGATAAATGAATCTAAGAACTATGTGTCTGGGTTTGTTCTTCTCACTAAATGGCTTCATTTTTCTTTCTCTAATTGAATGTTGAACTACTCTAGTTATTGGGTGTGAATTCTTCTTGTGCCTACTCACAACAATAACCTTCCTTTTTCTAATTTTCTCTCCTTCACCCCTCATCATTGTAATTTCCTCCCTTGTACCCCATACAAGCAATTTTTTGTAGGTTCATGAAGTGTTCTTGTGTGATCCCCAACCTATTTGGCCACCCCACAACAATAGATAGGATTAGATTAGTTTACATTCAATAATGAGAACCTCACCATACATAAGGAGGGTACTCCCGTGTGAGCATGTGGAAATCAACTAATTTTCCATATGAAAAATTATTTCACCAACAATTTTTGGTGACTTCTATTGGGACTGGGAGATTTTCCCACGTGCACCCACAAATATCTATGCAAAAAAAAAATAATATATATAAACAAAAAAAATAGATTTCAAAAAAATCAATTTTTGAAGGTGACTCCATCAAGGAACGAATCTGTGTCATGTTCATTTCCGCATCACAATGAAAAAGTTTGAATATTGGAGTTTGGTACCAATGAGTGACAGTGAAGAAGAAGAAGAAGAAGAAGAAGAAGAAGACTACCAAGAAATGCAAATGTTTGATCAACCATCATTTAGACTAGTTCTTGCAAGGATGAGAATTCAAGAACAAAAAAGGGTCTCTTGCTTCAAGAAAAATCTACAATTAGACAAGGGAAATAAGGCTAGTGGCATGTCTCCAAAAATCAAGGAAAGAAACTGTGTAGAATGAATAAAAATTTTTTTGAAGAACCTATCATCAAATCTGGTGGCTTCAATTCAAGTGGACTATTGCTAAAGGAAAGAAAATGGGACTTTTGATGAGGAAGAAGGTAAGAACCTGATGAAAAAGATGCAAATAAGGTACAAGATGTTGTATGAAGTCAACAAAGATGAATAATCTTCTAAAGGTAACATTTTCAACCTCACACAATTGAACAAGAAACTCAGAGCCATGTCTTTTATCTCTCTTCCTTGGGATGATTTCCTTGCATATGGAAATGAAGAAATGACATCCTTGAAAATTGAGTATGTACAAAGAATTGTGAGTATTGCACAAGGAAATTTGATCCCCAAAATCTACCTTGAAATTTTGAAATATGCTAAAGCCATGCAAGAAATATATGAACAACTTAAAGCATTTCATAAAGGAGGAAGAAGAAGAGGATATTAGTCCTTTGGAGGAAGATCCTGATGATTTCCATCATTATGAGGTGTTCATCCCTGGAAGATTCTTGTGCACTTTGATGAATGTCATATCCTTGAAACCTTTCAATGAGAATCAAATCAACACCTTGGAAGATGATGAAGAAGACATGATAGTTGAACCTCCATTCATCAACTCATTCTGGCTCGAGGCATAGTCCATGGGAGAAACAATAGATTCAAGAGAGGAATATTATTGTTGCATGATAGATGATTCAATTGCTTTCGAGGACTCCATCAATCATGAAGATGTATGAGAAAGCAATCCTTCATCCTAGACTCAAGATGATGAATTTGAGGTAATCATGGATAATCTCCTTTCCAATTTTGACTCTTCAAGTGATGTAGAAATGTTAAATGATGAAATGGAGATAGTTGAAGAATCAAATTATCTTCCCAATTCAATCATGGATGAACAAATGGAAGAATTCAATTTTTTTTAAACCAAGGAGGATGAGAAAATTGAGCATGACCTTTCTGAAGATCTGATTTCACCACCCTCACCAAAGGATCACAATGATGATCATCATAGTAAGTACAAAATCTATCCTTTTCCTTGTATGAACAAGAAGATACTATAAGAAATAATCAAGATGAAATTGAAGATTTTTTTCCTCAACATGGTTCTCTACCTCCCATCATGAGCATGATGAAATGGATCTTGAGCTCAAAGGTGTGCCCTTCCCACATAGCCTAGATCTCTTCTCCTTGTAGAGAATGTTAAAACCAAGTATGCCCATTCTTTTGCAAGAAGGTGAGCCTTGATGAAAAAAAGTATGAATGAAACAAGGATGTTCAAATGAATCATGGACATGTGTGGATCATATTTTCAATCATCTCCTTGAAGCTCAATAATGACCTTTCTAGTAAAGGTGAGAATGAGTGTATGAAAGACTTGGAAGAGAAATCCCTACAAGACATTTTGAAGACTATGGAAAAACTGAAGACCCTCAACTCAGTCTTGAGATCCTAACTCGGGCCATGGAAATGCAAGATAGGTATGATGAAAGTTGTTTTTCTCCTTTCCATGCACCAATGTTTGATGATGATATATACAAAGAAAACGAATGAGCTTGATGTCTTCCTCAATGCATGGATGGATGAGAGAAAATGTGAAGGTAAGTCTTCCTCTTTCTTGTTTTGTGAAGAAGATCATAAATGAAAAGGAAAGAGATTCTTGAATCCCCTATGAATATTCTCAATCTTGAAGACAACATCTCCACCATGGAGGATGATAGTGAGAAAATGTTGAGCTAATTTTTATTGAAGAAAATTATTCAAGACAAAGTGAAAAGGCAAGAGTCTTATGAGTGTAGTCAAGATCAAATTCTTCTCACCACCTTTAAATTCCCTACCAATTTGGAACAAGAATCAATTATGAAATATTCACTCATGGGTGAGGAATGTTTTATGACCAAATCAAGGATTGCAATTTTGAAAATGATGTCAAGATGGTAGGTATTGACAACAATTGTTCCAAAAACAAAGTGAGAATATGCATGGCTCTTGTGAAAGGATTCAAAATCATATTGCACTCATCATTTCTAGAACCTTGGAAGGTCTTGAACATGTTTCCATGCTGCAACATTTCAGTTGAGGATGATGAATATCTTCATATCATTAAGGTGGCCTCTAGTTTTGAAAGCAATTTTGCTCAAGGCAACAAAAGTGAAAGATGTTTAAGAAGTTGTTGAATGGGAAGAAAATCAGTTTGTTCTCACTCTTTTGAGTGCCTCATTGATTCAAGAGATAACTTCATGTTGCAATTCAAGGATGATGAATGCTTTAAGATAAATGCAACATTCCCACTTTTGAGAACATGGAGGATTGGCTTCTCATTTTCACAAAGCATCAAGCCAGAGCTACAAGATACAAGAATTCCAAGAAGGTAACAAAGTTTTCATTGGATGCAAGAACATTTTAGTGCAGTGTGAGTATGAAGATGGAATCTTGGTTGGTCTCATTCTTCTCAAACCATGCAAATCCATCACATAGAGCATGGTATGATTAGATAGTGATTTTTGTGCTTCAAAGGTCACATTTTAGTCTGTTGTTCCATGATGGTATGTACTTCTCCCAACCATTTTTCTAGGTATGTGTACATTCTTTCCCGCCTCTGTAAATATCCCTCCCCTATAATATAATTTCCTTTTTCCCATTTTGTGTTTTTTTTCACTTTTAGTGTGTTTTCCTTTTGTGTGTTTGTTTGTTTGTGTGTGTGTTTGGAAGAAATGACTCTATAAGCCCAATGGATAAGGCACTAGTCCACGTAGTGTCTTGAGATTTTGGGGTTCTTGTTTGCTTTGTCCTTGTTGTGCTCGATCAGAACATGTCCCCAAGCTAGAGCTAGTTGTTTTCATGTGTTTTTGTAAGGGAAAAATTCAAGTTGAAACATGACAACTTTACCCTAGTGTCAAAAATTTTTCTTGTAAACCCTCCCGAGCACTCTCTCGGATCAGTTCTCCCTTTGTGTCATGCCTATCTCAATCCTTAAGTGATCATGTGTGTTGTAATAGTCTTTCCCAAGTGTTTGAAATATGAAAACAAGTTCATGAATTCTTTCGATATAGTGCTTCTCAAGGCAAATTTCAATATACTTAGAAATGATTATTTCTAACCTTTTTGAGATAGGTGTGGACCCCCCCGAAGCAGATTTGAAGGCCCAAATTTATCGAGAAGTGGTATGAAGAAGCTAAGAAAATATTGCAAGTGATTTAGAAAATTTTAGGGAAGATTTTAAGGTTTAGGGACAATTTCAGTGAAAGCAAATTTTTGAAGGTGAAGGAGCTTGTAGTTCAAAATAGTGCCTAAGCTTCAGAAGATGATTTTGGGAGCTCCGTAAAGAGTTAGAGGTCAAACAAGATACCATTGGAAATCTAATTAAATTTTCTAAATGATGGTGGTTTCATTTTTTCACAAGACCAAGGTGCTTCTCTCCACAACCCATTTTTGGCATGCACACCCTGCAATCCCGAGAAAAAAAGGTTATTTTTAGGGAGTTACAAGAAGAATTAGATCATGGACCCATCTCATTCTTCTCAAAAGGATTTTGGAGATAAAATAATATAAATAAGTGCCAAAAAATTCCTTTGGAGCTCTGGAAATTTCATCTTCAAGGTATCTCTCGAGGTATGCTCTCGCAGTTAATTTTTTTTTAAGAGGACGCATGTCACCTCATGGTGAAGGCGCATTGTTTTGTCCTATATGTACCCATCCTTTGGAATAGTTGGGACAAAAAAATTCACTCATGTTTTTTTATCCCTCTGGTCCATCATGTGACCCTAAAAAAGACTTTGAACGCAAGTTAAGCCTCTTCTCACCTCATTCTAGCCCTTCTCGTCGTGCAATCATGAAATGACACTTGTCATGCTAGGGTGACGACGCATTTTTCTGCCCCATCTATCCCAAAAATGTGCCCCATTCCCATCTTAGCTCTTGGTTCATGACATGATCCCAGGAAGGCTCCGCAAGCCATTTTTCCCCCTCTCTCTGCCTCGTAAAATCACCTTTCGCCACTTGTCACTCCCAGATTAGAGCACATTTTTCTGCCCCATATATCTCGTCCCCTTGGGACAATTGGGATACAAAAATGTGCCCATGTCCAGCCCTTTCCAAGTTTCCTCATGTGACCTAGTCTCACCCCGAAGTTTTTTTGTTTGCTTTTTTCTCTCTCTCTCGCCAAACAATCATCATTGTCGACACTTGTCATGCTCATGTGAGGGTGCAACTCCGCATTTTTCTGCCCCCATATGTTGTGTCCCTTTGGGATAGTTGGGACAAAAAAATCTCCCTTCCAAGATGTTTTAAAAACCAAAATTTGCTAAGTTTTTAAACTTTCGTGTTACTTCTTCTTCATTGTGTGTGTGTGAGAGGTGCCTAGGAAAATTTTAAAAGTAAAATAATTTTTGCCCATCTCATTTATTCATGAGAGCTCCATGAATGGTGAATAAAAACACCCAAAAACCTCCATTAAACCTGAAATTTATCCTAGACACCATGCCAAAATTTCGCTAGAATGACTATACACTCAAAAACTAGAAAAATGCATATCTCCCAATCATGTGGACAAACTTTAATGAAATTTTCAGTCTTCCTCTATTCCATGCATCTTTAAGAAGAAAGAGACAACATATCAGATGATGTTCTAGATTTTTAATTGTAGAAAACCCTCATTTTGTGCCCTAGATTTTTTTATTTATCATTTTCCAGACATTCCGGCGGATTTAATCGAGGTGAAAGTTTAAACACAAGGTCCGAGAGAAAGCCTATTCCAATGAAACCATTTTCGTTGCAAACCAAGGTGGGAAAGTGTAGTTTCTAAAAATAGTAAGTCCTGGTGTCTCCACTTACTAAAAATAGTAACTCACCCAAAATAGTAAGTACTCTCAGATTTGTGCACTTAGTGAATGGTGAAAGTGAAAACTAGGTAGTTCGAACCAAAAAAGCAAAACAACAAAAACCAAAGGCAACTATCTAAAAATAGAAAGTTTCCAAAAATAGAAAAGTATCATCAACAAAGTGGAAATGAACATGTTAGAGGATCGATAAGTTCAAATTTGAGCAAAAAGGTGAAATATCCCAAAATAGCAGGTCCTGGTTCAACTTGCTAAAAATAGAAAGTATTCATTCTCGAGTGCGAGAAAGTTGCGTAGAGGCTCAATTTTCATCCATTTCTCTTTGCTTTTTGATATCCTCATAGGGTCTCAAGGTGATCTCATAGCTCAAGAAAGGTAATTCATCCTTCACAAGGGTCCGGAGGCATCTTTTCTGTTACATTTGTGTTACATTTGTGTTTTCAAATCACAACACTTGAAAATAAGAAGCATTGTGCGATAAGACAGAGGAGAGAGTCAAGATATTAGTTGAAATTCAAGTGAAGGCAATCATCACATCTTGTCAATCAAGTTGGATTCAACATCATCTTTCCTCGATGAGCTTAGGTGATCTCGATGAGCTGGAAAGTTTTCCAAAGTGAGTTTAGTTGTCTGAGTGAGCTCAATAAGTTGTTCAAGGAAAGTTGGTTAAGGTAAGTATTACAAGAAAGAACATCGTCAGGAAGAGTGATTCATTACAGAGCATCCAAATATCCGGCATGTCTTCCCGATGGAAAATCTTCCTCATGATGATCAAGAGCTAGTTCCACAACAAGCTAGTGAAGGTACTCTAGTGACGGGCATCATGTCGATTCCCGAGGATCCTTTTCCATGGATTCAAGAAATTCTTGAGAGTGAGCCAAGGAAAAGCAACTTGCTATCATGCCCAGTCTCACGAAGCAATCTCAAGGACATCAAGTCCAAGCGAAGAAAGAAAGCTCAAAAACATCCCGCTTCTTCAATGGGACTTTAGGTAATCAAAATGTTGAAATTTCTCGCCTAAGAATCAAAATCCCACGAGGACATGACTCATCATATTATGAGTTGACTCGCATCTCATCGGGTAAAGCCTCACATGAGGGTGACTCTCACATGTTCAAGGAATCTTCTTCTCACCTTCTCACTTGGAATGAAAATACAAGCAAACAATTGTGCAATTGGAGGAACAGGTAAAAGTTCCTAGTGCTCACATTCAACCTTTTTTGAATCGACTCAACAACTTCTCTCCCAATAGAACACATTCCTCCAATCAGCAGTGTTGATCCTGAGGCGGTAAAGAAAGCATAAGGATATATGATGCGGGGGAAAGCAACAAGAAATGGATTGAGAAAATCGTTGAACAAGGAAAGGCACTGTTTCTAGATATCATTTCTCTCAACAAGTACATTCTTCCAACATTGTTAGAAGTAAACAAAGCAAGAGAGGAGTTTGCCAAAGAGGTGATTCAATTGAATGATATGTTTCACTATTATCTAAGATGATCTCTTTTGACTCTCACACCCTCGTGAGTAAGAACGTGTTCGCATCCGCTACATAGAACTTGTCTCAAGTTTGGATCCACATCATGGATATGAAATATGGAATACTCAAGAATGGCATCCCCGAGTTGGAATCTTGTGGGCAACATGCATTCGAGATCTTGAATGATGTGTACAATTGTGTTCAGAGACTTGAGAGTCAAGAAAGAGGCAAGTGACACTCTTTCCTTCAACGAAGACAACTTAGAGTTCTGGCCAACATCAAAAGTTGCATTGTTGCAATTGTAATGGATCTCGGAGAATGTATTCATCAATGCAAGAAGATCAGTGATGTCCCCAAGACATAGACCAAGGTGTTGGGTTGTGTTTGTATTTGTAGACACAAAATCATGCACTTTAGACATTATTTAGTCTCAGTCTCATACTACTATTTAAGAGAGTTTTTGAATGAAGAAAGTACTAATTAACCCCCATCTTTTAGCCATCTTGATTTATTTTATTTCATCATTCTCGACCTCCACCACACATATGCAAGTTCATTTCATCACTTCGTGTTATTTTAGCCTTGAATAGGGTGCCAAGGCTAGTATTGGGGTACCCATGGGCACCCTGGTCCCACCATGGGTGCCCCAATCCTTCTTGAACTTTCCCGCCACTTTTGGGCTCTTTCTAGCCGTTTGAGGTCTTTATATTTTTGGTGGTCGGCCATTTTGGGGTTAATTACAAAATTAGATCAAGAGAACCCTATAAATATAAAGTTATGAGACCATAATGAAGGACCAAGCACTAGTCACTACTATCATCCACCTAGAGTTGCATCCATCTATTGATTGGAGATCATTTGCATCCACATAGCTCCATCATAAGGCACAAGGCTAGGACATCTGCATCACACACAACATAGGGGAGGATTCTATTTTATTCCATGCACCATCTATTACATTTTTCTACACATAGTTAGCTCGCTACATCACAAAGTGCGATTGGCACAAGAGAAACCTAGGGCATGTTTCACACACACAAAAAAACTACATTTGGGTCTGGAATGTAGTGCAACGCTCAAGAAGACCACCATTATGGCAAAGTGAGGTCACCCAACCCTATCATATGCATTTAATTTTTAGGGATTGATGCTTGTTTAGGGTTTTGTAGGTCTTCCTTTCATCTCAGATTAGTAAGCGACACTTGGTGCAATACAAAGGATTTGACATGACACACAGTGAGGGTTTCAGACCACCTACCGAACTCCGTGAAGATTAGTTCGAGCTTTGACATGACCAAGGTGCCCATTTTGTGAACTAGAGTGCCCATAGGCACCCAAGTCCTTCTCTAGGCACCCCCGTCCAGAGAATCAACCTAGATCCATCCTTTTCAGGGCTCCTGCACAGTCGTTCCTACTTCAGATTCTCCAGTCACCTCTGCGACATAGTCCCGTGAGCATCTTCTATTCAGTTGAGTTCTTTCCTCTTCTCTCTTGCACATTAGGGTTAGCATTTCCTTTTTCATAGTTGTTTGGGTCATCTTTACATTTATTTACAACATATATTTACTTTATTTACAATTGTTCATAACTTAGATTAACTAGTACCTATATTACATTTTTAGTTAATCATTTTGGTGAACCCCACGTTTCAACACTTCATTCACACTTTTAGTTTCTTCATTCATTGCTTGTCATCCTAGGGTTTTGTCATCATGAGTATCTCAATCAATGATTATTTGCTTGCAAATCCTGATTTATTACATAGATTCCAACATCTTTTTGCTACTACTTGCATTTGTGCTGACATGCATCCAAACTCGTTTATCAAACATTTGTTGATGCATTCTCTTCACACATAGTATTCAAGTCTAATCTTCCCATTGATGTTCATACTTTTGATAATGATCCGCCTCTCCATATCATATGTCGTATTCATAATGTAGGTGTTAAGCACACTTTGATTGATAATGGGTCTAAACTCAATTTGTGTCCCATGTCATTCCTTGAAGCTTTAGGTCTTTCCACTCGTGACGTTAGTCCATCTTCTATATCATTACGTGCTTACGATGGTTTTGTTTTCCCATGTCTCGATCATGTTACATTACCTATTATTGTTGGTCCAAAACTATTCACACTGTGTTTTTCGTCATTGATTTTCCAGTCTCTACAATTGTCTACTTGGTAGGCCATGGCTTCATGCCATGCAAGTTGTTGCCTCTATTGTGCATAGTTGTGTCAAATTCTTACATGAAGGCATTGAATACATTATTTTTCATGATTGTCACCCCTTTCAGTATTGCGATAGGGCTCCTAATACCGGCCTTCCTATTCCACGCATAGATATTACAGATGAGCCCCAACCTATAGAAGAACCACCTCACTTACCATTGCTTGACGGTACCATTTGTGATCCCAATTAGGGAAAATACAACACTCAAAAAAAGAAGCCTTTATTAACTCCAAAAAGGCCAAAGAAGCCGTAGTACCCTCCTTTTGGGAATTTCCCATGTGCAAAAATTATAACTTAAGTGACTTTATTCTGCGCATGTTAAAAAAAATGACTTAAGTTATCCCAACGATGAAATATAACATAAAGTACCACATATTCACCCATCACCTAAGTCAATGACGAAATATAACATAAGGTGAAGATGGTGACAAAAACCCATACCCAATAGCCTCCAATGTCTCTAGCCTCTTGGGTATGACCAAGGCTAAGACTGAGTTAAGCCTCCTGCGTAGGAATGGGGACATTACAGTCCTCCCTTCCCGAAATTTTCTTTCCACAAGAAAATGCAAACCAAGATGTTGTAAAATCTGCTCTCCCTCCCAAGTAGCATCCTCAAGTGGCAAATCCTTCCACCGCACTAGATATTTTATAATAACCCGTTTTTGAGCTTCCTTTGCCTCACCTCAATAATAGTCTCTAGTTCTAAAACCAGCTTTCCCTCCTCATCCAAAGGTGGCAAGTCTGTAGAAGGTACAATATGAGAGTCATGTAGGGGGTAGGTGAAAGGTCAATTCACATTGCTATAAATTAGGATGGCTTCTCCATTCAAAGGATCCTAAAATTTAGTTCTTTATAGCAATTGTGGATTGTGATTTGGGTGTTGAGCTTTGTATCACCAACATAAGAAATAAAAGCTACATTTCTTCCATTTCCCTTTTCATGTGTTCCTCTATTTTCTCTCTTTTATGCACTTTGTAAGCATAGTGATCAAGAAAGAGCTTTGTATCTTTGATGAATGAATCTAAGAATTGTGTGTCTAGGTTTGTTCTTCTCACTAAATGGCTTCATTGTTGCTTTCCTCTAATTGAATGTTGAACTACTCCGGTTATTGGGTGTGAATTTACTTGTGCCTACTCACAAAAATAACCTTCCTTTGTCTAATTTCTCTCCTTCACCCCTCATCGCTGTAATTTCCTCCCTTGTACCCCGTACAAGCACTTTGCTGTAGAAGATCATTGAAATGTTCCTATGTGTTTCTCGACATATTTGGCCACCCCACAATAATAGATAGGATTAAGATAGTTAAAATTCAATAATGGGAGCCTCCCATACACAAGAAGGAGGGGCGTATCCCCATGAGTGTTGGTGGAAATCAACTAATTTGCCATATAACAAATTATTTCACCAACAAGACTTCAAGGAAGCACGGGAGGCATGTGTGGAGCTTTCACGAGTGGATAGAGCACCATGGCTAGACTATTTTATCCATGAAGGAATGGTGTTCAAAGGAGTGCAATTGTATATACCGTAAGGGCCAATACGCGAGAATTTAATTAGAGGAAAATCATAGTGGAGGCTTATCAAGTCACTTTGGAGGTGAAAAAACTTCAACATAATTAGAAGAGAGATATTATTGGCTGAAAATGAGTGCAAATGAGTGCAAGTATGTGAAAAGGTGTAGAGTTTTCCAGTTAGTTAAGGGGCGCAAACAAAACAC
Source organism: Taxus wallichiana var. yunnanensis (assembly GCA_018340775.1). Lineage (NCBI taxonomy): Eukaryota > Viridiplantae > Streptophyta > Pinopsida > Cupressales > Taxaceae > Taxus > Taxus wallichiana. The sequence continues at coordinate 740,098,794 of CM031237.1, read as the reverse complement.
GGGGTTATATTAGCCTTTACCACCAAGAAGGCCATGGGAGAATATCATCATGGATTTCATGCTAAGGTTTCTAAGAATATAGAGAGGAAATGACTCCATATTTGCAAGTAGTTAATAGATTTTAAAAATAGCACCTTTCATTACATGCAAGAAAACTAGTGATGCATGAGGCATCCACATTTATTTTTCAAGGAGATAGTGTGATTACATGGGTTGCTATGAGCATAGTGTCAGACAGGGATACAAGTTCTTAGGTCATTTTTGGAGGACCTTATAGAAGAAAATGGGAACGAGGTTGGATTTCATCTCAAAGATACCATCTTAAAACCGATGGACAAACAGAGGTGGTGAACAAAATCTTAGGCAATTTATTGCACGACTTGGTGGGAGACAAGCCAAAACAATGGGATCTAGCATTACAAGACAAGCAAAATTCGCTTATTATGACTCAATTAACAAGAGCATGGGAAATACCCCATTTCAAGTTGTTTATGGAATGAGTCCAAGAGGAGTCATAGATTTGTGCGAAGTGGTGGAAAATTGAACTATAGAAGTAGAAGAATATGTGGAATACATGCGCAAGCTACATGAAGAGGTGCATGAAATGTTGGGGTAGAGTAACCATGCTTACAAGGAGCATGCGGATTAATGGTACATAATCAAGGAATTCAACGAAGGAGATCAAGTATTGGTGCATTTATACAAGGAAAGGTTTCCAAAGGGAACATATAGTAAGTTGAAGTTGAATAAAATTAGGCCATGTAGGGTGTTGTAGAAGATAGGGCCAAATGCGTACAAGATAGAGCTACCCGATGAATTGGATATCTCACCGATATTCAATATTATAAACGTGTACGAGTTCCATGAAGGATATCATAGTGTGCAATGCGCAAGATATTAGTGTGTGAAGGAATCGGATGAGGGCACATAGAAGACGGAAGAATTCATAGACTAGAGGGGGAAATACCGAAGGAGGAAGTGGAAGATATTGACGCCAAATTGGACTCGAGGGTAATAAAGAAGACATGTGGAAAAGAATACAAACAATACTTGGTAAAGTGGAAGAATGACGTAGAAGAGGATGCGACTTTGATAAGTGTGAAGGAGCTTGGTCAACTTGGCCATACTTTAGAATGCAAAGGAATCAGATGAGGGCACATAGAAGATGGAAGAATTCATATACTAGAGGGGGAAATACCAAAGGAGGAAGTGGAAGATATTGACGCCAAATTGGACTCAAGGGTAATAAAGAAGACACGTGGAAAAAAATATAAACAATACTTGGTAAAGTGGAAGAATCACGTAGAAGAGGATTCGACTTTAATAAGTGTGAAGGAGCTTGGTCAACTTGGCCATACTTTGGAACCTAACTCGTGAGACTAAGCTCACTTTTGTCTTACCCGGGGTGTTTGATGTAGGAGCATCGCAGAAAAATCAAAGATTTGCATGTATTTTGTAATTTTGGCGAAGTATTGGAGTGCACGTCATAATTATAGAGGTCAACCAAGCGGAAGATGTGGCGAGATACTTGTGTGGTGGCAAAGACTCAAAGGTTTTGTGCAATGATAGGACCGTGATGAGCGTGATAAAATAGTGTGCATTGGAAGTATGTTAGGAAGTGCACAATTATGTGCAAAGTATTTTGACAAAACATGGGTGTGTAAGTTTTAACGTAGCACAAAGAAATGGTGCTCATGATTGCACAATGGAGCAAACTAAGGGTGTGTGCAAATTTCTTTAGATTGGCGTATAAGACTTGAAGAGGGACAAATTGCAGGAGAGAATGAAGGTAGAGGCAGAAACGACAAAGTGGTAGGTGAAGACCAAGACCACTGACTAAGCAAACAACGTGGAACTTTCCATACAAATTTCTCTCAATTACCAAAGCAAGTTTGTCGAGGCTATTAATGCATAGAAATTCAAATTCAAGTTTGGTGGGCTAAGGAAATTTAAAATCTAAAATGAGCGGGAAGAAAAGTCTATAAAATCCTTCCCAATGCCTCATTTGGGGGCAACTGTTAAGTAGATTTAATTAAATTTTCCAAGAAGAGGGCTTGTAAAGTCCATTAATTACCACTCCTTTATAGTTTTCTAAGTTTTTACAAGCTTTATAACCGCCCCAATAGAGGGAATCAATTGTAGATATCATTAAGGCCTTTGATATGATGAAATTGGTGTTGTGTTAGAGTCATTTTTCCACTGTGTTGGGGTCTGCAAATGGTGTCGGATCATCTTGACTTGTCACAACCGTCGTTAGTTTTGAACCAACTATGCTTTTGAGTAACCGACATGTGTCTCAAGTGATGGACATATGTGGGAAGTGGTACAAATGATTAGTGATGCCGTTATCCTCTTTTAAGCCCACAAAGTGTGCACAAAGTAAACCTAATATAGTCAAGCTAAATTAAGTCAACTTAATATCAATGTTAGTAGAATATTGCACAATACCCCTTTAAGTGTAACCTAGGGAGGCCTACATAAAATAAGAAGACTAAGAATTCTCTAAAATGGGTCTTGGCAACTAGGTCTAATGAGATACACATGTACAATAAGTATAACCTAGAAAAAATGAAATATAAAATAAAGGCCTCTAAAAAAACCAAACTAAGTACTATGAAGACTACATTGGATGGGATGGAAGGCGTCACTAAAAACACTGGATGGGATAAAAGTCATCCTGAAGAATATGCAAGAAAGGCAAGTAAAAAGAATGGCGAAAACTCAAATTTGCACGAGTGGCTTGAATCCACCACTCGATCACTAAAGTAGACAAACTAACATTGTATGCATCAAAATAGCTCCAAGGAGACTATCAATTTGTTGAATGAGGTGACGAAATTATAAAAGAGTTCACAAAAATGCCATCTACCTAAAGTAGATAACATGAAGTGTCAAGCGTAAGCAAGGGACACGACACTCGAAGAAGAAGTATGACTACACACACCCTCCCATTATGTTGAATGGATGGAGTGGACAAAATAATATATTTGTATGAGTGGTTTGAATCCACTACTTGAACATTGAACAATGACAAAGGTTGGGTATGCAAGAAAATGCTCATTCAAAGAAGACACTCTAACTATCAAGGTATAGAACCATATAGAAAAGGGTCTTTGTCAAATAGCATAACACTAATAGTGATGGGAATATGTAACAACTAAGAAAAAGGTGTGCAAATAAGGCACACACACGCAAGAAGGTAGACTAGGTTGTGAGAAGTAAACCTCTAATGACATTTATAACTTAATGCAAGTATTCGTCCCAAACAAAAAAACAATACGACATTTTGTACACCAAAATAGCTCAAAACAAAGAGCTTTCTAATTGTCGAAGAAATGTTAAATAACAAAAATGAGAGTTTCTCCAAAACAATGAAGTAATGCCAAATAAAGTTGCTACAAACCAAAGGGAGTAATGTTATGTAGAATGAAAAGTGTGACAATGATGTAATATAAATGGTAGAGGATCCATCCCCTGTAGAGACCACATAATGAATGTTGATGATGCCATCACAATTATCTCAAATCTATCATAGGTGAATAAGGATAGTAGTAGAAGATGTTTGCATGTAATATGTTGTCATGTGCATAAATGATACATACGAAGAATCATTTATAGAAGTGTTAGGGCTCTCGTGTCTAACTAAAGTAATCTCACGTGTCTCATGCTTGAGAAGGTGTGCAAAGGACTCATGTATCGCTCAATATCCTCACAAGTGGAGCGAACACAAATATGTGAGTTTCGCACGAAGTGGACCCGATGAAGAATCGTTTGTTTTACATCTAATATCATGGCAAACAATCCAATGGATAGGTTAGATAAGAGAAGTGATGCCCTATAAATATTTACCTATGCTCTACCAAATCGACTCATGTAATGGAGAGTGTCAAAGCCAAAACCAATTGTGTGCTCCTCAAATGAATCAAACAAAATGGTGGGTGAATATGAAGTATGGCTTGCAATAGGTGCAACAATGGGTGCATCAGATTTAGTAGACAATGCATGATTAGGCAAAACATGGAATGATGATGTGTCAATAGGATTTGAATCAGTGACATAAGGTAAACTATGCTCAATGAGAGGTATGTCCATGGTGTCAATATGATGTTGCAAGCATGCAACTATGTCTTGCAATAATTGAAGGAGGATGTCTTTTCTCAAAATTAGTGAGAGAAATAAAGAGTTATTTTTTATCTTCCTATTCTCTTTAACAAATTTAATCATGTCTTCTTGAAGTGAACACATTTATGGAAAAAACATGTCGCTTTTTTCAAAAGTGGGTTATTATTTTCTTGTGTGAGAGTGTGGAAGTCATGGATGGAATCCATTTACAATAACAAGGCAAAAATGCCTTATAATAACTTCAAAAATGAACACACTATATAAACACCTCATAAATTGTTTATAATAATGTAGTTTTTAGAAAAAAAAAAATCCTCAACAAAATAGCTAGCATGCAAGTAAAGAATCAAATAAGCCCAACCTATAAATTGTTTTAATACACAAAAGAACCCTTAGCTGAAAATAGGTGGCAACTTATAAAATAGTGCATTTAGAATATATTTTCAATTAAAATATAACAAAAATTAAATGAGTGTATATTTTTATGCGTAATGGAATATATTTGAAGCCTACAATTCAAAGAGTGAAAAATACACTCTTTCAAAAAAATAGCACTCAAATTCGTTGGACGGATAAAAAGATATAGCCCTTCAAAGACAAAAAAACAAGAATGAAGGGGTAACCTCTAGAAAAAACAAAAAAAAAAAAATGAAAATTGTGTCACCAAAATGTCAAAAAAATAACATAATGTGTGTAGAGCTCAAAATAATATGAAGGGTGAAAAAAACATCACCCTCTCAGCCTCCCAAATCAAAAGATGACTCCCAAAAATTTGTTACTCAAGTAGGTGCTCAATGGTGTAAAAGGGTACAAATTTTGCATTCTCCCCTCTCCTCTCCTTGATTCTCCCCATAGTGGAAACAAATCTAAAATATGCAAGAAAGAATTAAAAGCATTATAGGGGTTGACAGGTGCAACTCATGGTGATATGCACAATTAGAGACTTAAAAGGTGCACTTAGCCTTTAAATATCCATTTGTTAAAAAAGTATCCAAAGGATTTAACCTTGAGACCTATTACAACGAAAGACCTTACACATGAACTCATGGTCAATGTGCGAAGAATTACACACTAAAGATAATGTGATCAAAATGAAGTTTATTTAAGAATGTACACCGATCTTCACCATTAAAGAGCATGCGAAGCAATTGCAAATTTTAAAATGATGCCCTAGGAGCAACGTAAGTCCAAATCTTAAAAAATTGGACTTTTGGAAAGTTTGTAAAGAGGAGAATCCACAAAAATATATTTTGATGGACTAGTTTGCAAAAAATTGTAAAACAATTGTTGTACAACCTATTGTCACGTGTTTTTTCTTGAAAACTTGGAACTTCAATTGGACGCCACAGATGTTCACGATATCCGCTTTTTTTTTGCAAACCATGACTTTTTGAAATGTTATCAAAGAGAAGAATCTGAAAATTAATAAAATATATCATTCAATCTACAAAAAAACTTAGACATTTGTGTTGTACATGTTACGCCTTGTTTGCATGCATATTTGGAACTTGAAAATGTCACAAAAAAATTGTGACGCTAAAAAAAAATTTAAGAAAAAATTACATTTTTCCGTGTACTTTGTAATAAAAATACACTTTTAAATTAGAAAATTGTTTATTTTTCTAGAAATGCAAAAACCTCAAAAAAACACAATCAATTTTTAGCAAAATTAAAAACCCAAAAATTTTTTTGGAAGCAAAAGATGTTGGCAATGTTAAAAACATGGAAGATTGATGGAGAAGTATGTAGGAAGAAAGAATAAGAAAAACTTCTTCAGAGATCTACAATTGTCACTTGATGGAGAAAGACTCTAGTACCATGTAAGAATTGTTGAAACTCGAGAAACTCTTCAACGTGGACTCACACCAAAGCAATGAACGAATCGATAATATGCTACAACAAATACACATGAATAAATTTTGTCATTCTCACAATCGGTCATAATATACAAATATAAGTGGTCAATATATAACAAAAGTAAGAATTTGGTTCTAATTTTACTTTTAACTAAGTAAAGCAAGAGTTGTGAACCAACTTTGCTTTTGACCGAGTAACCGACACGTATGAAGTAATAAACACAATGGACTGTGTGGAGAGTTGTGGCAAGTGATTAACAATGTCACTTATCATATTTTAAGTCTATGAGGTGTGCATAGAACAAACCTAATATAGTTAAGATAACCTAAGTCAACTTAATATTAGTGCAAGTATAATATTCTACCAACAAGGTCATCTATCATTTCAAACAATATACTTTTCTTTTTGTCTTAGGAATGGGATTTCAAAGCCATGGACTATTTTTTTGAGTACCTGACACAAACTTTGATGCAAATTGCATCAAACCATAATGCCAAATTTCTAACACTAAAAATAGTGTCAATGAGCATCAAGAATGTTGATGCAATTTACCTCAAATCTAAACGTGTGTTACATTTGTTTTCAAAATCAAGTTGATTTTCCCTTGGTTTTGGTGCTAAATGGGTATAATGATATAGTAAAAGGCTCAAGTTGAGACACTATATAACACTAAAGAGTGATGTATTTATCATAACCCAATTTTAATCGTCATAAGTTCTATGGTTGAGAATGAGACATCATTCGCCAATTGAATCTTTGAACTGCTTCAAGACAATTTGGGTTCTTCTAACCCACATTATCATTGAAGTACATATATCAATTGTTTACCCGCATTTGAGAGTGCAATAATCTTTCTTCTTCTAATTTGCAACTAGAAGATGATGTTATATGTGCAAGATGCTACCATAGCGAAAAGCTAAAATCAGTAATTTATTTTTCTTTGCGTAGTTTTACGGCAGTACAACTCAATGCTTTTATTGGTGAAAGCAGTGTTTTCTAAGCATGACATCCCTTATCAAAAGCATTATTGTAGTTGTGGACACTGCATCACTAGACAATCCTGAATTTCTTCTTTTGCTCCTCAAGTGGTCTTGTTTAAGAATTGATGCAGCAATTATTTTCATCCATGCTTGGCATGACTTCAGTCTAGATTTGAAGTTATTACTCTCTACTCTATGGTTTTGTCAAATGATTTGCAGTCATTCTTGGAATTATTCTTGAATGTTGCTTCGAGTTTGATGCCATACTTGTAGGCATCTCCTAAAGAAGTGGTTTGATAGAAGTCTATCATAGTTTGAACATATGGTCTCAAGAATGTCGTATACTTCAAATTTTGGTTGGCTTTAATCAATATCTTGGATATTTAGCTTAGCTGTTAGGGAATAGAAAGTATTAGACTATCCTCGGATAAACTCGTCAAATTTTGGTTGGCTTTGATTGATATCTTGGATAGTTTTTACATCTGAAATAGAACACAAATCTTCCTCACGGTATCAGCTTTTCAGTACTCTCGACTTAGTCCCAGCAAATAGTTGCATGATCCAGGCTACTATTAGCATAAGTTTATGGTCCAATGGACTATCTTTTATATCTACTATAAAACAACTATATTCTCAGGTAGCATGTTATGGAATATGTATATTTGTAATGTACATATTCCATAAGGTTGATTATGGTTTTTAAAATGTCAATATTCGTGACTTGCATCTCATGCCATAATTATATTCTGTCTTTAGTCTGTTAGTCTATTTAATGGAGCTGCTTCATTTAGTATGTCCAGAAAATGCTCCAAGTTTTGTAAGTTATTATGTGTATTTTAAGTTTTGACAGGCTTCTCACTAATGCCTACATTGTGCGCTCTAATGCCTGGATTAGATTATATTTTACTGATTAAAAAATGTCAGCAATGACTAGTCATACTTGCCAGTCTCGTCAGCAATTACAATGATCACAAAAAGACTAAAGCGCTGCAGTTCTAACCAGTGTGAATCTTTTGGCATGCATGTTTAAGGACAAAGGATGTAAGCAAGCCAGCTGTAATTTTAATATGAAACAAACTTCGTATACTTCAGCACACATGCAAAATGAACTAGAGATATTAAGAAATAGGTACAAGATCCAACAAATAAGGATATCCTGCCCCTTTAGACTTGGACAAATTCATGCGTGTTGCATATGTAAGAGTTGATATATGTGTGGTAACTGCATACTGGTTTCAAATATTCCCAGCCACCCACTAGCAAATCCCAATCTTGATACTGGGAAGTGTAAAAGTAATAGATCAACATGAACACCAAGAAAAAATCATTGACAGTCCATTTGCTAAGTTCATTAGTTCTCAACAACTTGATCAACCTTGTTATTCCTGAATTCCATCTCACATACATAATAGATCTCATATACTCATAAGTCAAAGCTTATTGTTCTGCAACTGTATAAGGGCAAGTGAGATGTTAACAGACATAACCATCTACAGGAATCCCCCTTCTTCAGTTTATCAAGAGTTCTTTGTATTTGAATATCTCTTTCCTGAGCTTTTTTGCTGCGGCTTCCTCGTCTAGCTTTTGGATGGGCGCCCAATCTGGCCAATCCCACCATTTCTTTTCACTTGGACAGGATTCAACCTCCCTGATGTATCTGGGGAGGAAGATTCTAGATTTTTCTCGTAACGATATTCTTGTAATTTAAGTGTACCAAAATGCAGCCCTGTGCCAACTGTTGCAAACAAGAAGGCATAATAAAAGGCTCTAGGACGACCACCTGAAATGTTTTAAGATGACTTATTAATTAGCAATTGACATCAGATATAAGCCAAACAAAGGAACATACACAGAAAAAGGTTGGGCCTTGAAAAGATTGGTGGCCAAGGAAGAGAATAAAAAGGATGCTTCGAACCTTGAATACGACCAAGAAAACCTCCACTCGCAATTCCACCAAGAAGAGAATTTATGGGATCCTCAGGGTCTGCTACACGTAATTCCCTTACAATTTCTCGAGCTCCTGCACAGATTTGGATGATATCAGGCAATGGAAGAATAAGACAAGAAACCATGGGAATTTAACACCCTTGCTAAAGTTTTTGTACTCTTTTCGCGCTAAGCATGTATTTGACCTGAAATCACTTTTCTCCTATAAAAAGGAAAAGGATTTATAAGATAATTTGTTTGTACATTAATCTAATAAGGCAAAAGCCCATGGAATTGGACGTTAGATGGGGTATAAAATGCTTAGAGAATAATAAATACAGTACAAAGTAGAGAAAGCAACCAAGAAGATATGTCAAACCTATGCTAATATATCAGTCCAACTCAAAACCTCACTCATCTCTACATCATCATAACACCAACAAAAACGTGATGATTGTGCCTCTAAGCCTGTATCCAAGAAATGAAACAACACCTCTAGGACATAAGGTCCATCCACTTGCTCTTAACTTAATTTTCACAACTCCCAACATCCTTATAAATCCCAATACCATTGACCATGTAAGATAACCACCCTACAGATGTGAACCCAGAGAGAGATATGTAAGGGACTTACATGCAAAATAAAACCACCCTAGAGATGAACTGAGGATGACATCTAAGGCCCATATATCAATACATAACAGCCAAAAATAGTACCACTCCGGGGTAATGTCATGTTACTATCATATGGGTACTTGAATCAAAGGGGATAAAAGATGGAATTTTTACAGATGCCCTCCATCCAATACCTACACCCAATGGGAAACACAGATCAATGAGAAGGATTCATTAGTAAAAAAACTTGAGAAAACCATTGAGGATTGGCACAGCATATGACAAAAACCAAGCCTCCTGCCAACATGACTCTGTTGACATTCTTCCACATTCCATTTCTTAGTAGAAAGCTAAAAGCTTAAGTAAACCAATAAGGATTAGTATGGCATATGAAAAAAACACCTCACCTATCAACATTTGTACCTTGACATTCTTCAACATTTTCCCATTAGGCTAGGGCCCACTAATTGGGGACTCTAACCAAAGTGTGAAATCCCACTATTCTTTTTAAATAGAGAACTAATAGGAATTACAATTAGAGACCTCAAACTAAACTATATAGTCTATAGAAGTTTTAGTGATACGTTATCTACAAGTTGATAAATATAGATCATGTATTTGATAAAAGTGGCATAACTTTCTTGTATTATGATGTGCTTAAGCATGGCTAATTGATATTGAGTTATGAAGGTAGTCAATGCCTTGTACATTGTTGCCACCATCATACCTACCCCTTTCACCTCTATATGTGCAAGATGTCTCAAGTTTTTCAAAGATCTCCACCATGTGTCTTATCGTCATATCTTGTCTATGTTTGACACAGTTTCCATGAGAGGTGGGGGCAACAATACAAGCTTCCAATATTGCAAAATTTTGTTCGGATTTTGGGGAACATGCACACGCATGCACGTACCCACACACACGCAGTACCCCACACACAAACACCCACCCCACCCCCACCCATGCCCACATGCACATGCACACACACACAAATTTCAGATTTTTTTCTTTTGCAAGATTAACCATAATTAAATATTCTAAATACATCCCTATGATCCATGAAATGAACATTGTGAATTTGAAGCATAATAAATTAAAATATCTTATAATTATTCATCCATGACAAAATGGAAATATGAAAATATGACATCATAAATTATAATGACAATCATAACTGTAACATGATTTATAAGTCTCAAAATGAAAAAATATAACAATCATAATTGCAACATGGATCTAAGTCTCAAAATGACAAAATATAACAATCGTATCTGAGCCATTACAAAATGCCAACTGCTAAGCATGGGCAGCAAGCTCACTTGTAGTATAATTTTGTCATTTGAATTATTTTGAGTTTGTGTTTTTCTCTGCAGTTCCATCAGTTGTGGACTCCAACATGTATCTGTGACAGCTACCGGACTTCTGTTAGTCCCGAAATGTCCCATGAGAATTCCAAAAGTCTCCGAAATGTTTCACGTACTCGTAGGAGTCCCTGATTAAGCAAATAAAAGGAGGGTGTCTCTGAAACAGTGCCAGAGGGGCAAAAATGTCTGGCAGGTAGGTAGGGAAGCTCACTAGTGGACAAGGACGCCTCATCTTTAATGTTTGAATGTTCATCTTACTGCCTCTTCCCTTCTTGCTCAAGAAGTTTAGTCTCAGAAACAGTCTTCAAGTATTTGATTTTCTGAGATTTCCACAGTTTAACAAAGTGCTCATTTTATCTGGAATAACTGTGTAAGAGTTTAAAGAAGTCCAACATTTTGGGTCACAATTCTGGACCCATCATCAGGGACAAATAGAATCACATGAAATGATAAGATTGCTGAAAACCTTTTCTTTAATAAATATCAATTTGGAAGGAAATTAAAAATAGTCGGCTGGGGAAGGAAAACAAAAAGGCAAAATAATGAACCAAGGAATGTGGATGAAACAGGGTAAGATTAAGAGTTTTTGTTTTATATTATTTAAGCTACAAGAACAAGACACCCCCAACAAAGGTTAAAAACTTATCAAAGTAAAAGAAGAATATTAATAGTTACTCATGAAACAAACCAATTAATTGCAAAAGGGGGAGGACAAGGAAAACAATAAAGAGGTAATACATTATTAATTGCAATTATCTTAATTAGGAAACACAATCTTAAGCATGGAGAAGAATTGAAAACAAAAAAGGAATAACCTATTAGAACAAGAAATTATAAACAAACTAGAATTATAAATGAAACAAAATTAAATAATAAATAAAAAGAAAGAAAAATACCTTAGCTATTTAGGGAGGTTCGCAATAATGGGCTTCCATGTTTTGCTTTGAAATCTTCAAGTATTGTTTTGAAATCTTTTTCTGTCAGAGATTTACTGTAATCTCCATATCCTCAAGCTCATCATTGTCATGTGCTAGAGTACTCAGCGAATTTGACATGTTATTTTCCCCTTGAAGTGTTGGATTCTGGCTATTCTGGATGTTATTTTGCCCTTGTACATTATGATTTTGTTGATGTCATTGCCATGGATTTCTAAATCCATATTTTGTGTACAAGGAAACAATTTTATGAATATAAAAGCAACTCTTATTTAATATCAGCTCTCAAGTTTCAAGTTCAATTGTTCAACTTCAAACAATATCACATTATTTACTTACTTCTTTGTGTATACATGTGTATGTTAGCTGTAATTGATTAGTTTCAAGTGTATTTTAAGTTGCTTTGATATAGAATGCATTTTAATAGTTTTTACCCTTAAATTCTCTATTTTTAAAAGGTTTTAAAATTTTACGAGTCATGGCCAAGTTTTGTTGCCAAGTTCGAGTCAAAAATTAGTTTGCCGAGTTTTTCCGAGTCTGACTCTCATGACCACACATTGAACAATGCACATTGAGAGGAGTTAATGATAATGGTAGGTTGATCCTACCTAATATGGTGTATCCTCGTTTGATTGTGTAGTAATGGAAGACATTTTATATTCTATAGCCTAATACGGTCTTGTTATCCTTTTATTTCTTTGATAGAGTATCGCCCCCATGTTTTATTTTCTTGGTGAATATATGTCTTGGTTTATACTCATCAAAGACTAGGGACCATCTATATTGTTTATTGCTAGTTAATTATCTCTTAAGGTGATATATAATAGTGGTTTGTGATCTGTATGTACTTCAAGTTGTTATTTTTAAGGTAGTGTCCTGAGTTTCTATTGTGCAGATAACTGCTAGTAATGGATATATTTGTTCAAATCATCTCGCTTTCTAGTTTCTTAAAACATTACTTTTCAACTTGTAAAAATATTTCTCCCAATGGAAAGCCACGAGCCTCTGTAATTGATTGTAAATTGTTGTCAAGGATTGGACAAGTTGAGATTGAAGCTTCTGTTAAGGCTTGTTTTAGGAATTTTAAAGATTTCTGTCTTTCTCAGTCCATTTGAATCGTCTACTTATTCTTAGCAGCTCGTGCAAGGTTCGTGCTATTTTGGATAGATGATATCAAGTCCTTTGCTACCTTGCTTACAACCTTGCCCATTAGGCCCCCTGCCATATTTCTATAGCTTCCACTTGTCAATAGATGCTCTTCCATTTTTACATCGTAGTCATCCTTATTTATAACTGTAGCATTTCCATTGATTGCTTTGAGTGTAATAATATCATTGTTACTTCATGGATTTCTAAGGGCTTCATGTTCCCTTTTATGATATCCCTATCGAGTGGTGTCACTTGCCTGAGTTTGTGTGCATTCTTGTCTGATCTCCTTGGCCACCTTATGCAAAAATATTTTTATTGCAGTCTCAATGTCGGAAATGATTTCTTCAAATGGGATACTATTTGGAACGATCATTTGTGAGTCCCTGAACTTTACTTAATAATCTTTTAAAGGGAGAGTCAAGTATGAGATTAGAGAGATTTACAGTATCATTACCATGCTCAGTGTGGGTTCTGCAATGCTGCATGTTGCAGGCCTGCTCACCATTAGTGTGGGCTTTGCTCAGCCTAACCTGCTTACCATTAATGTAGGCCCACTCACTCTTAGTGCAAGCCTGCTCAGCATTAGTGGGGCTTGCTCATTCTAACATGCTAACTATTAATGTAAGCCTGCTCGCCCTAAATGCAGGCCTGTTCATCAACCTCATCCATGCAGAAAGCTCCTAAATCTCTGTTATAGCTGGTTTGATTCTGCCTATCTACCAACCTGTTGTATTTTCTCAAATGTCTTTTGGTGGCTGTGTAATTGCCATTCTCCACTTTCAATGCAGTGCATGTCTGTTTGTATCCAAACGTAAAGTCTAAGACATAAGTTTTAAATGATTGATGTTTGTCCCAGATCTTTGTACTTCTAGTCAAGCCAGTGCAAGGGATGCTTGTATAAAAATTGTCATTTCTGTTTCTGCACAGGTGATGACTGATTCTTGCAAAAGTTGGAACAACCCTGCTGTGCCTGCATCTCTTTACAAGTTCTGTTAAAATGCACATCAATGAGATCAAACTCATCTTCAGTAGAAGGCTAAGGAAACAACAAGTTATCCAACAGTTTAAAAGAAACAAGTTATCCAACAGTTCAATTCTTGCTCTAGAGAAATACTGCTTCAAAGTCATAAACAAAGAATTCTCAAAAATGATAGAAACTAAATGTCGGCAAGCATTCACTTGTCAGAGAGCCATTTTAAAATCATCCACTCGTCAAAGCTGGCTAGATACATGAATTTTACATTCTTTATAAACCTAGTAAACTCAAATCGGGCTCTGAAGACATATTCTATCAGTAATAAATAGTTTCTTTTCGCAAGTCAGGAATCCAGGTTCACGCATGATACTTGTATTCTTAAGAGTCAAAATGTCCAACAGTGGACTAATAAACCTATCAGCAATTAGAACTGTCAAGCATATCTTCAGAGAGTATGAACCTTTACACTAACGACGAGATTTATAGGATTCATGTCACTTTCCTGTCCATTACAGCGTTATCTATGCCAATATTGGGATTTATATGTGACCCTTTTAATTAAGATTTTTCCTGGGATGATTCAAAATGTGCTCATAACAGCTTTTACATAAACACTCTCGAAATCACATGAGGCAACAGTCAAGAGACAAAACTTGTATGCCTTGGTTAAGGACAGACTTAGGCCCAATAGAAATTTTGAAAAAATGAATGACGAAAAACTTAGTCCTATGTGTATTTATCTATTAATAGATTGTTTGTATCACACTCCAACACAACCTACATCCTAGATGACTTCACTTGCTTCTTTGATTACTCCAGCTCAACTTGTTTAATCACAAAAATATCTCCATAGTGCTCAAATTGCAGATGTATTTCTAGCTCAGTGCTGCCTGCTCAATCTGCCGCAAATCATTTCATATACTAGGTAATATTTGATAGTTCAAATGACCATTATACCTCTGAAAATTGATATGGTTTCTTACCTTCTTATTTCGGAAAAGGAATCCAAAGTCACAACTCCGACAACTTTGATCTGTTCAAAACCTAATTACCTTATTTACAGCCTACGCCAGTGATCCAGAAATACCTCTTGTATTTAGTCAACAGCCTTAGCATGGTAACAAAGTTTGCACAAGAAGTACATGAAAAAAATTCAAAACATCATGAAAGAGACAAAAATGTTTATTTTCACATCCAAGATTCATGTTCCAGGATATCAAACAAATTAGGATTAACAGAAGGTCTCTTATTCAAGAAAGGTAGTTGTATAGTAAATCAGAGTTTTCTATAGCTAGAAATAACATACCACAGAAACATGAGGTCACAATGGCTGAATTAACAGCATATGTTAATGCCAGTTTAGCTGTGCCGTGACCTTTTAAGATTGCAGAAAAAACTCCTGCTCCTCCGCCAATTACACCTGTTATTTTTATCAATACAATGAAAGATTAGCAGCCCTCCTTGTTTAACAAATGGTAACAAATGGAAACAAATGGAAACAAAAGGTGTACCCACCAAAAGGCAAATAATGCCACCATGGAAACTCCTTTTGCCTACAATTCTCTGGGCTAGAGTAACATTCAGAAAAGACTTAACAAATTCAAACAAGCATAACAGATAGATATGCCATAAAATTCACATTATATATCATACCACTAAATATTGTTCAGAAAAGACTTAACAAATTATAACAGATAGATATGCCATAAAATTCATTATATATCATGTACCACTATCCATCCGTTTCCATGCAATGTAGGGAGTAAATCCCTGAATATAGTGTAGCTGAGATACATAATATATACAGAATACATGTATATTGACTATATACACACAAAAACAATACCATGAAAACATAGAAATATTGAAATAACCCTCATCAATTTGGATATAAAATTGCAAAGAGAAAATTCTGATATACATCATACCATATTATGTAACAGTATACCAAATGCTTGTGAGCCATCTGTATTCATGAATAAATTAGATATGCTATGGAAATGAAGCTAAAACATATAACCTCAAAGCATGAACCTAATCTACACTAAACCATCATGATAAGAGCTAAACAAGACTAACATTTATCATTGTATGAACTAGATTAAATCTAAACTAACATGATAAAGCTACTCTCTACTCTTTAGATTACTAATTAAGAAATTGAACCTAAAAGATCAATTTAGCAATCAAAGGGGTGATTAGTTGTTTATGGTTCTCAAGCTTTCAAGAATGGAGTCTCACCATTAATGGCTTCAAGGCCAATGGTTCTCTCCATATTACTTAAACTTGGATTATGGATGCAAATGGAGGCTATTAGCTCAAGATCAATGGAGGGGGTAAGCTTAAGATCAAATGTCTAATTAGCTTAAAGCTAATACAAATGAGATCTCAAAGCTTTCTTAGTATTGAGTTGTGAGTGAAGTTGTAAGTTGAATGGGTAGGCTTAGCCTTGTATTTATAGTTTTCCAAATGGGAGAGTTTGAACTTTGGGTGCATGTGGGACTAAAGGTAAGCCAAAAACTCTTTTAGATTAGATTAGGATAAACATGCTTTAGGCTTAGTTAAGCTAGGTTTAGGCTAGTTAAGCATGATTAACAAGTGATTAGAGACTCATTGAGAGTTGGGAGGGGTTTGATTAATCAATTGTGACTGATAGATAGCCTAGGAAGCCAATAAAAGTGATCTAGAGGGGAATATGAAGATGGTTTAGCTAATAAAAGGGGGTTTATTAGCCAAATGAGTTGAATATAAGAAGAATACAACCAAGAAGGTGTCATAAATGGGCATTCGAGAATGGAGTGAAAAATGGTTGATTAATGGAGTGTCGTTAATTGACTGAATTGGAGGAAATCAAGTGTAAGCATATTTTAGGTGTCTACACCATCAATTTAATATTCGTGAGGTGAGTCTACATATCATTACATGACACGTGATAATTATAATCACATTTTATCATATATGTCATACAAATCATCTCAATACTGAAGTTCTACACCTTGAATAATGTTTAGAAGGGCAGGTATACTAGACAGGGAGTAACTAGAAGCTCTCTAGTCACAGAGACTACGGTAGTGCATTCCAATTTCGATTGAGCTCCATAATGGCATTCAAAACGGAGGAAAATTATAGTGAATAAATTTTTCAAATTGGATTTCTTATTTTATTTTTAAATATTTTCATTTGAAAATAAAGTTTCACCCCAATTTCTATTACACGATATTTTTTTCTTTGAGAATTTGCCAATTTTTGTATAATTGCAAGATGTAAAGGAAAAATGCCCTTTTGTATGCTTTTGTTTGAGGCCGAAACCATCTTGAAAAGGATTGATCCAAAAGCCACCGGGTATGACGTAAAAGGATAAAAAGAGGGGTGTTCATAGTTTGTGGAAGGAAAGCAACCGGAAAGGTAATTCCATGAAAAGAAAGCACTGGCCCTTTTGACAAGTTCCAACAAATGAAGTTATCGGACTTCCGAATATGGTTGACTGTAGATTGACTCATAACCTCTTTTCTAAAGATTTTGTTAGCTGATGCAGAAGCATCCCTAGTCATCCAACAAATCCTACATGTTGGGGACCAGTCCTCAATTGGCAGTTCCCGGGTGTCTCAGTTTTGGACCCAAAGGGAAGAAAGGACAGGCGACCTAACTCCATCCCATTGAAAGTTGACAAGTTGAAGAATAAATTTTGAAAGAAAAAATCAAACTTCGCCCCATCAAAGAAAGAACGGTGAACCTTTCTCTAGTTGGCTCGGGATGAAAATTTGGCAGAGAAAGGAGGGCTGTCCTTTCTCACAAATTTCTGAAAGTGGAGATTTTATGGCCGAGAATGAGGTGCCTCTCAATGAAGGTGCAGAAGGGACAGCCTTCTTTTCTTTTGTCGATTCTTAGGTTAGTGCAGACCGATTCTCCACAACAATAAATTACAAGAACTTGAAACTTTGCAAAATGAGCAGAATGGCCAGAAAAAACAAAGATAGTAACTCACATTTTAATGGGTGTAAAGAAAGGACAGTCATCCTTTTCCCTCATGCTCGTGGGGGTGAAAAATCTAAAAAAGGAAATCCGGTATAAAATATTCAGTATAGTAGAGAAGGGACAACCATCCCTTTCCCGCAGAATTCAATGATCAGCAAAAGGAATGAATAAGCCTTCTCCCATCAACCTAAACTCCAGAAACAGCAAGTGGAAGAGATGTGGAGAAGAGACAATCATCTTTCTCCCACTCAATTCAAAGTTTTGAGGAGACCAAAGAAAGGGCAACCAACCCCTCTAGAGAAGGTCAACAAGATTTCGAGGAGGGAAGTGAAGGCCAAACATTCTCGCATCAACCTCAACTCTGTCAAAATAAGGGACAACCATCTTTTTCCTACTCAAGTCAAATTTTCGAGGAGGCCAAAGAAGGATGACCAACCCTCTGCTGACAAGATGAACAAGTCTTCAAGGAGAAGGGGTGACCAGCCCTTCTTCAACCAACACTGAAAACCATCTGCACAACAAATTTTGGATTATTTCCTCCAAGTTCAAATTTTGAATTGGAATTCCAGAAAGGTGCAAAACCAATTCCACATGTCAAATGTTAAATTTGAGACACCTATCATGTAGGTAAATTTGACATGTAGCATTGCCATTTGAGGGAAATGGAAAAGTGGAGAGCTCCTCACCATCTACAGAGTCATACACCATGTATCACATATAAATGATTTGACACATTTGAGGATGGAAGACAAATCTGTAGTTAAGCTCATCCGTCTGCAGTTGGGTAGCACAAAAATCAAAAACAATTGAGATCTTGCAACTGACGGAAGGTGAATCATTTCATCTTCCCCATGAGTTGTTCTTCTCTCCAAAGAACAAACAACAACCATGAAAATAATTTATAAACATTTGGTCCACATTAGAGTTAAGGGCTTTCGGGCCTTTGAAAATGTTGTTGGCCTTTTGTAGCCTTAGATTTTGTAAGGGAAGGGTGAAGCTGGCAAAGAAAGGGAAGCTTGTAAGAATATGAGTACAACTTGCAAGAGAGATTGCAAGAAAAGTCCGGACTCAAGATAGGTGCGGAGCATAGCGCAGGAAATGAAATAAGTCAAAAAGCTTGTGAGCTTGTTACGAATGAAAAGGAGCCTCGGGTAATTTTGTGAAGTGCCCAAATACTCATTAGAAAGCTAAGAAAGTCTACTTTACATTGCAAAAAGTTTCGGGAGATTCTACCATCCGAATTTTGAGATATTGGCCCGACAGTGCAAGTTAGACAAAAATGCAAGTTTCTCTCCGGTGGTAGTTAGACCTTCCGGGAAACGCTCTTGAGCAGAATCAAAAAAGGGGGTAACTTTTGAATTGCAGAGCAAAATTGGCTCCTGAAAATGGTGGCATTGGTTTCCTTGGGTATTTTCCAGTCAAAATCATATAAAGTTTGCCCATGAAACTCTCAGGGAAGCTCCAAGGGCAAAGACTCACTCTTCGGGGTCTATTTTTGGCAAGTTGTTGGTGAAGGCAGGCTTATTATAAGTGTCCAGGTCACACTTTCGCACCTTGGAGGCACTTTGCACTTGGTTGCACAAAAAGTGCAAAAAAGGAGGATGATGGTTTTGAAGTTTCATCACTTAAGTGACTTGTTTGGTGGTTAGGTGAGTGTTATGCACTCACAACTTGAAATGGCCCCATCCTCATGTTCTAGCACCCCCATGTCGCACTGGGAGGCCTGATTGCACCTTTGCACTGGTGCAAAAAGTGCAATGGGTGTAAAAAGTGCGACCCCAAGGGAGGAAGAAGATTCGTCACTTAAAACAACAACTTGCATGGTTAGGTGTGCACAACTCAAATTTGTCCCCCCTCCATGATGAGCTGAACCCTTGGCGCACTTGGGAGGCCTGATTGCACCTTTTCACATGGTGCAAAAGTGTATCAGGTGCAAAAAAGTGTGACCCCTTGCTCTCTCACCCTCTTCTGGCACTCAAACTCATAACATGTTCCCTAGGCTCAAGTTATCAACTCACTCCATTGAACCAACATGTCCCCCTCCTCATGTTGAGCTTACCCATGACACATTTTTTCATGCTTGTTGCACTTTTGCACCATTGCACCTCATGTTAAATGTGGTAAGGTGCAATGGAGGCTCTGGACCCATTTAGTAATTATTAACTCACCCTCAACCCGGGTTAAGGAGAAGGTGTGCAAGTGGGTCAAAAGTGGGTTTAGCTTAACCTGAGTTAGTGTTTGAATATTTAAATGAACTTATGCATTCTTGGAGCAATTTTTCATAACTCTCCTTCCTTCATTTCTGCTGTAACATGTCCATGCTCAGATTGCACCATGAAACCCCATGCCCGGAATCACCTTTTTGCTCATATCTCACAAACCCCTACTCCAATTTCCATGAGATTTGAACTACAACTTCCTTGCAAAAACATCTTCAAGAAGAGTGTTTTCATGCCTCCATTGATTCTGCTATTTTCTATAGCTCCATGAAATTTCCAGCCAAAAATATCCATTTCTCAAATCTACACAATCTTGGCAATTGAAATCCCTTGAAAATTGGAGCAAAGGCATAAAATGAAAACAAAAACTTTTGCAAGTGGTTTCGTTTGAATCCGACACCGGAAGACCACTTTC
Source organism: Taxus wallichiana var. yunnanensis (assembly GCA_018340775.1). Classification (NCBI taxonomy): domain Eukaryota; kingdom Viridiplantae; phylum Streptophyta; class Pinopsida; order Cupressales; family Taxaceae; genus Taxus; species Taxus wallichiana. The sequence continues at coordinate 740,078,261 of CM031237.1, read as the reverse complement.
TATTTTTAGTAAGCCTTCATGGGAACACCTACTAAAAATAGTAAGTCCAAAAAATGTGCATTCACACTCCTCATTTCATTCCCCCATGATCAAGACACTCAAAAATTGGCAAGATTGACAAAATTGGCAAAATTGGCCAAAATAGGGCAATAATGATGGATATTCTAAAAATAGTAAATGGGTGAAATGAGCTAAAAGTGGTCATATTTCAATCCTTCACACATCCTACAATGGTCTCAAAGCACTCACAAGAGCTCCTCTCTCTGTTTTCAAGTCAATTCCTACATTCCCGATGCGGTGAGCAAAGAGTGCCAAAATGGGAAAATGCCAACTTTGTCTGAAGGCCATTTCAATTCATTTCACATGGAATGCATGATCAATTGGTGGATGAAATTGGTTTTGGTTTCATTCTTCTTCCCTAGCTCGGAATCGGAAGGAGTTTGTCTCATGCTTCACTCGTCATCAGTGCTCCCGCAATGGCAGAGTCAAGATCATGATTGTGTGAACAAAGTGCATCCAATTTCTCTCATGTGAATGATTGATCATGAAAATGTGGCAGTGTCTCAAGGATCAAAAGGATTTTCTCAATGAGGGAGTCATCCTCCAATGTTCTCAAGTGGTATACTCTCAAGTGCTCATCACTTCTCTTCTCGATGTGTTCAAGCAGTGTTGCAGAGGTTCATCATTCGAGAGTTTTCAAAAGAGGCAAAGTGTTCAAAATGGTCTTCATCGGAGCTCTTCGTCAGTGCATCATTGTGGAGGGTCATCAGGGGTCAGGTTGTCATCTTCAACTTCTTCGGAGCGGATCTTCATCGAGGCGGAGGCATCTTCATCCATGCTTTGGAGCATTCCTTCTCTTCTCTCCTCATTCTTTCTCCTCTTCTCTCCCTCCTTTCTAATTCTTCATTGTGAGCAATCATTGTAATTTGTCTTATTCACTTAAGTGACTCTAATGGTGAAATGTAAAAGTCCCTTTTGATTTATAAAAGGGACTTATTTTCTCAATTCCTAGGAAAATGAAGAGTCACAAGTTGAATAAGGACATGAAGAGTCATGTGGGGGTAGATGAAGAGGTGAATTGTAAAGCTATAAAAGGAGATGATCTCCTCATTGTAAAGGGATGGTTATTCTTGTTTACTAGCTCCCATATTCTCTCTAGGAACAAGTGATCAAATTCTTTTATTCCTTGTCTAAAAATTTCTATCTCCATCTCAACTTCATACTATGAGCAATTGTAATTGTGTATATCATGCAAGCAAACTTTGTGTTGGTTGTATCTTGTTCCTCTTATCTTGCCATAGTTTCTTCTCATTGAATGCATGGAACTACTCTTGATTTTATGTTGGCAAACTCTACATGTGTTATTTGCAATATAAAATCCCTTCTCATACTTTCTCTCCTCACATTTCTCCCTCACAATTCCTCCCTTGTGTTCCACACAACACTTTGCCATGTGTATAGGGAAGTATTCTTGTGTGATCCCCGGTCGTAAGGCCACCCCTGCAATTAGAGTAGTGTATATATGTTTCCTTGTTTTCAATAAATGGAGCTGCCCCATTCAAGCAGAGGGACCTAGTCCCAGAGCATTGGTGAAATCCCACAATTTGTCCACACGACAAATTATTTTGCCAACAACAAGCAATGGAAAGGCTTCATTCATTGTTGTTGCAGCAAGGCACGGGATGGTAGCACCTTTGTGAGAGGCCACAATCATGGTGGACGGAGTTTTCACTGTCGAGGCGAGCTAGTTGCAACCATGGCTCAGTGCATGTTGGTCCGAAAAGGGCTACCACATGAGGCTTTGTTCTTCCGAGGGAAATATGCAAGGATCTAAAAATCCTCTGTTCATGTGGTAGAGTTGGTTTTGCATCATTGACCTGCTAAAGATCGACTCCCCAACCCGGAGCATCTTGCAGGATACAATGAGGAATTTGAAAAAAGCTTTGGATACGTAGGCCCCAAACAAAGCAATCAAATATTTCGTTTGTGCCTTCATCCGCATTAGAAACACATTAAGTTTTGGGCTTGTCTTAGCGCTCCTCGTCAAAATGATTATATCCTACATGATGTTGGAAATTCTGCAAAATATTTGATGAAACACATGACTTTTCGTGATGGTTTGGCTTACTCTCATAATCTAGAACATAATCATCTCGAACAAGATAATTATGGAGTTAGAAAACAAAATTAAAAATAACTATGAAAATACTCCCAAATACCATGACCAAATGATAAAAATGTTTGCAAACTTGGAAAACAATCTATGAGTTTTGAGGCACAAGGGAAAGGGCTTATACGAGGTCCTTGAGCTTCTATGGCAAACTTATGCTACAAAAATAAAGATGTCTAAGGCGGAGCTAGGTTGCCTTCTAGTGTACAAGGACTTGGTATGACGATATGGCACTTTTTTAGGGCTTAGGTATGGCTTTGGGTATAGCCATACAAAATATATATAAAAAATTAAGAAGATTTTAAGATATATCTAAATAAGCAAACTAACAATATAATATGTATGAGTAAACAAAATAAGCTAAATAACCACAAAACATACTGATAATTCAATGCCAAATGTCATGATATTCATTTGTCAAACTTAGAACAAGTACATTGCACAAATTACAATGTATACACAAAAATCAAGACGAATCAGCTTATTTGTTATATTCATGAACATAATGCTCTCCAATGTATTCAGTGAGAGCATTAGTAGAACCATCATGTGGTTCATTATTAGAACCATCATGTAGTTCATTAGGACCATAAGGAGTGGTAGTGTCACTCCTGCTAGCTTGATCATGTGAAGTACCCTCTAGCTCCAAGTCTACTAATGAAATATGGCTAGTGGATGCTTACATTGTGTCTAGATCCCAAAACTTTGTTATATTTGAACATAATGCTTATATTCAAAGAGAGCATTCGGTGAGTATTCATTAGAATTAGAAGTGTATGAATAATAGCTAAAATTTAAACGCAGTGGAGAAAGTGTTTTTGACTTATATTTCAGTGTATGAATAATAGCTAAAATTTAAACAAAGAAAGTTTTTTTTGACTTATACTCATGAGTCTGCCAATCCTGAGTTTTGGCGAGTTTTCTAAGAGTACTTGCAGAGACTCGCCAATACTTGTCTTGAGTACTCAACAATACTTATTTGATACATTTTTAACTATATTTTGTATTTTTAAGTCATCAAGTATTTGCCAAGTCAAAAATAAATTGGTTAGCCAAGTACCAATATGCAAACTATGCGATTTGTTCCCCTTTGTTTGTACCCAACCTACTTGTGTGTTAGAAGGCATATGTTGGAATGCACGACGACCAAATTCTCTCCCTTTTTTGCTCCCACCTTGCTGCAGTTAACTAAGTGAGAGTACTAAGTAGGTACCCCAATTTTGTGCAACTAAAAAGAACTCGCAACCTATTGAGGCAAGCCACAAAGTCAATGCAAAATCTAAAATTAAAACTTATAAAAGTTTAAACGAAACATAGAAAAGAAAGAGTTAAAACAATTTAAAAATTAAAACTTCCTTGGCATAGAAATTTTATTGCAAGTGTTTGGAGGTGGGGTATGCTTGCCAATGGAGGTACCACCACGAATATTTGTCCATCTTGTACATGTCACAAAGAGTGCTATTGGGATGATCCCTTCTAGATATGAAATCTACAAACTCCTTCCTAATTGCATCATGTGTTTTTGGATCAAAGACGAGTCTAGTCAAGGCCACCTTGTATCCCTCACTAACCTCCATATCCCTATACGGTATGACCCTCTTGGGAAAAGAAAGGATCTTAGAGCTATAGTATTTTGGAGTCGAGGAAAAAGAAAGAAGATGCAACGGGATGGTCATTTTGTTCCACCTTAAGATGTGATTGCACTTCCTTGAAGAAGCTCTTTGTAGGATCTTTCTCTATCATTTATGATGGACTTAATCGACTCAATCATTGAGTCAATTCCATCATAAATCTCACCCAAACATGGATAATCTATATCAACAAATCTGAGCATACTCAAGATAGGATTGGTAAATTGGAGCAAGTACTCCACACGATCCCGCCACCCATCGGCGACGATCAACCCTTTCACCTTTGTAGCCCTCTTAGTGTTTGCATGCCTCCATGCACCCCAATTGACGTTGATAACCATGCGGCTTAATAAATCACTCACCTTCACAAGTCAACTCAAGATGAGCATTGCGAGGCAAATTGAATCTAGAAACCTCATAAGAAAAGTAAAACAAATAAAATTAAAAACAAGGAATATATTCAAAAATCAAAATTCTACAAATTACATACATAAAAAATCAATTTGATATTAGAAATTTTTTAAAATGAAAAGAATCAAAATAGTTACCTTTAACAACTGCAACTTCAAGAAGCTCCTAAAGATGGCTTGGGACATGTGGTGGTTGTTGATGAACATTTGGATCTCACTTGCCTTCTCATAGATTTGTTTGATCCAAGCAATTTTGGTGCCCAATTTTTGTAACATTTGGTTAAGGAATGAACGGCACAAGGTGTCCAAAATATGTGCCCGTACCTTTCCTCAACCAATATCCTTGCAGCTATGCAATTTTTTTGCAATGTCTGTTATAACTTTGACAATGTTTTGAGGCCCCACCACCTCAATGGACTCTATGAGAATGTTTGCGATGAAGGGCATCCTTCGCCGCCTCACACAATGAACATATCTCAAAAACATTGCCCCTATAGGGCACATTGCAACCACATTGATCAATGGCCTATTTGTTGTATCTTCCATCCATCAGAAACAATGGACACCCATGTTTGGACCCACTAATTATTGATAGGCTCTGATGGATTCTCAACATGTTTTTTTTTTCTTTGATCAACAAGGTGGCGAACACCTTTTCATACATTGGGCCAATGTACCTTTTAGGGGCATCATTGATAGTTTTCACCGTATCCTTCTAGTATGGTGAGCTAACAACATTACAACAGATGCCACATGCATAAATCAAACATAAATTTCTTTGGTCAGCTATGTCCCTATTTTCATTCTTGAATGCATTTTCCAATGGGCCTATATCTTTTGTTCTCTTGTGACTAAGAGACAAATCATCTACCTCTACACTGCAGAGGGGATGACAAAAACGGTTGTGATAAGGCCATAACATTGGCTGATGGAGAAACAGGTGGCTTGTTACCTCTAGATCCTTCTTTAACAAAGGATGTTTTTATTTTAGGGAAGTCGCCGCATCCATTTATGTATGCAAAGGTCTTTGCACGTGGTAGCCCCTTTCCATCCACCCCTCCACAAACTCTAATTCCTTCACTAGCAAACCACATAAATGATATTTTACCTGAGCTCTTAAATTGGATTTTACACTCAAAGAAAACCCGAACATAGCCCCCTTCACATGGTAGCTTGTTGGTACCCAACACACCCCATTCCCTTTTGACAAGAGAATGGAGCCCCCCTTTCATTCACTAGTCATTAAAACTAAGTTTTAAGCCCTTTGAAATGATTAAAATTCTTTGGTTTTTGACAATCTTATTAAAATAATTAAAATAGTAGAGTTAAAATTAGTTTTATAACTTGTTTATACCTTCAAAGTTTAAATCTCGTTTTCCTTTGATTTAATCATCATCTTTTGTATATCAAATGAATTTTCATGGTTGATTTTAATGCTTAACACATATGCAAGATTAAAACCAAGAGAAATCCATGGCTTAGTCACTTCTTTGAGTGCAAGCGAGCTTAAAACATTCACTTGACGATTTCCCTTTAATTTTTGCATTAACCGTCAAATTTAAGTTTACTTGTTTGACTTGTGGCAAGGTTAAAATCACTACTAATTAGCGACAAGTGGCTAAGAGGAACATGTATCTCCTCTTATCAACATCGGGAAAGTTTGGAAGTTGAGGCCAAGTTTTTTTGAAGTATCGAGGAGCCTAAGAACTCGAGATCCCAAGACTTGAAGATCAATGTATGTGTTCTCGTGATGTCGGGGTTTCACAAAGGCAAGATCAAAAGAGACAAGGAAGAACCTAAGAAGCTCAAGATCCTAAGGCCCCGAGACTTAAAGATCAATGTACATGTTCTCATGATCCTGGGGGTTTCACAAAGACTAGACCAAAAGGACGAGGAGGAGCCCAAAATCTCGAGAACACAAAACCCCAACAAGAAGCCTTGTGGTCCCAAGAGTTTTACCAAAGGCATAAATTCAAACAAGCAAACCCCGAGATTCAGAGAGGTCGAGACGTGGATCCGAGTCACCAAGAGTTTTAGTTGACCAAGCTACGTGGACAAATCAGAATTGTCAAAGTTTCGAGGGCACAACTAAACCAATGATGGACAAGTGTCATTGATTTATGGAGTTAGCGTACGGGAGTCAAGGCGAAGTTTGGGAGAGTTGTGGGATGCAAGAACTCTCATGGCGGCCAAGTTTCGTTGATTAGTGTGTCTATGTAAGGAACCGACCTAAAGACAAAAGCCTTGCGAAGCACGGGTTAGCCAATGGCGGCCTTGTGGTGAGGATCGGGAGAGCTTAAGGTTTCAATGATCAATGAGGCGACAGTTAAGCTTGAGTAAGCGAGAGGCTATGTGGAGGAGTTCCATGGCGGTTAAATCCAAGCTCAAATCAACCAAAGCTTAAATGATTGGTTAAAATAAAACAAAGTCCTAAACGAAGCATGGTTTTTAATCATATCTTTTGACTAGAGCCATTTGACATGAGACTTGAAGCATTGGAAGCGTCTTGAGAAAGCCACACACGAAGACAAGTTTGAGGGGAAATGGCGAAGAGATTCAAGATATTTTCATGACAGAGTTTTAACACAAAAGGAGAAAACTTCCCTAAACCTCTTGATTTCATGGGATAACCATGATTCTCTCACATGGATCAACTCTCAAACAAGTATCTCCTTATATTAGGGGGATTCATTGTAATTCAGTGGTAATATCTCCTTCCAACTATTAGTTTAGGTTTCAATTTTAGTTTTTCCCACTTTTTTGTAATTTGAAGGCTCCAAATCATGTAAAGGCAGTGGCTACACCCCATTTGCCTATAAATAGCCCAGATTACATTGTAAACATCGCTTTGGACTAAATTCAATATAGAGGAAAGACTTTGGAACTTCACATTGTCTTGTGGGTGTCAAATTATTTCCAATTGAGAATTCATGTTTTGAGTCCTAGGCATTAAATCTCTTTTTGTTTATTAAGTAGAGTTTGCACTTCTAGTTTCAATTATGTCTGCAGGGTAAGAGATTGAGCCTGGCTAGTCTCATTTTCATAAGTTATGGTTTCTAATACTTAGTTTATGGGATGTGCCAATGCAGTCTTAGTGATTAAGTGTTTGGAGATGTTAGTTTATAGATAATTACTCTGTTTTGTGTTGAATCTAGTTAGCTTGAGCCAATGCTAGGCTGACTAACCTCTGTCATGATCTAGGTGAATGTACAACAATTATTTGCTTGGGTTTATGCAGGGCTGTGATTCTGTGTTCATTTTCTTTGACTGATTGCCTGGAGTATATGCAGAAATGAGTCAATGTTATTTCTTGTTTTCTCTGGTTTCTTGTGTATGATTTGGCTGAGATCAGAGTGCTTGCCATGCTTGAGAAGAGAGAGAGAGAGTCTAGCTTTTTTTTCTCTACCCTTCTCCCCTTTTGAGTTTTTGATGAGATCCAAGTCACCTAGAACCATTGTAAATAACCAGTAGGCTGAGCTTCATTCATATTAGGATTTTCAAATCCATTCAACCCAAAAATCCAATAGGTGGTCTGACAAGACACACCAGTCCTACGTAGGTTAACACTAAGCCATATAGTCTTCCAATTGAAGTTATATGTGCTGAGTATTCCGTACCTTGAACCATAATTCCAACTAAGTTCTAACGAGTGAAGGAGAAAGAGCTAAAACCCTTTCTTTTTGTAAGTGTTTTCTTTGGTGTGTACAAAACACCAACCAACACAGTTGTTGCATTGGTGCGACATACTTCCAAAGGGGCGAGCATGGATCGTATTTGATGGTTAGCCATTGGCCCACAGAACTAGAACTTGTAGCCATTCTAGCAAAACCATGTAGCTATCTAGTTAATAATTTTTACAAAAATTACAAATGGAAAAGAATTTAAGTGTTTAACGTTGGAGGTTGAATGAATGTTTACAACAATAACAAAAAAACATGAAAACAATTACAAAATACAAACAAAAATAAACTAAAAATAAAACCACCAAACTTACCTTGAATTACCTATCATTTTTTTGCAAGCTCCTTAAACTGTTTGGCACTTGTAGTGGTGTAGGATCAGCCCTAAGTAATTGAAATCTGAAGGTGACAGAGCAAATGTGCAATGAGAAATAAGTACACAATGTCAGATAAATGTGTTCTTGATTAAAAAGAGTTTGGGGGTGTCTTTTAGGGTTAGGGTTTACATTTTGTTTTTAAAATTCGTTTTGAATATTTTGACCAAAAAGGAAAAATGCTTTTTTGTTGTTTTTCCCAATGGATTTGTTTGAAATATACCAGGCCTACCCAGATGTACCCTAGTACTGTCTTGCATACCGGAACGTCGCCCCACCATATTACGGCATGCACCCATTTTGGGTGGGTGTTGAACCCGTTTCTAAGCACTCTTCTTAGAAACTGCCCAAATTAAATTAAATTTGCAAAGGTAAGAGTAGAGAAGTTGGGCCTTGGGCACTGCCCTACACAATCCTTGTGAGATCTCCAGCTCGGCCACAGTCTGTGTTAGATGGGAACTAATGTTAAGGTTATTGAGCACAATATACGTGGAGAAATGGTGAATCATCAGCACGTGCAGATAGGCAAAGTAATTTCCCCGGTGCTATCTGCTCCCTAAGTAGAGGACTTAAATGCCATCATGCTGCACATTGACTGAAGTCCATTTTTGCTTAGTTATTTTGCTCAGTGCTGGATTATCTTCTGGTACAAACATCTGTTGTTTTTGTGCCGTAATACTATTGGATATTTCAGTCCTTAATTTTGACTGCCTCTGAAGCTGCTTCCTGGAACCATATGTTTTACATGCTATGGAAATGCTATATGGTATCTAGTTAATGATAAACTTTGCAATAGCTTTTGAATCACATTTCCATTTTTAACAATCTTTTTTTGTGCAAGTTTCAAATTTCTTTTTCATTCTGGAAATCATGGTTTTGCCGTCAAATCTCAGTAATTGGATTCATGGCAGTTTCTGGCTTTCTTAATGATCTTTAGCAGGGTGAGTGTCCCATTGATGACCCTCATTTCTCCATCAAAAGAAATGAGAACTTATTCAAAAAGGACTAATTCAAACTTCCAAACCTCCATTTAGTGTGAATAAATGGGAGCTCCAGGATTTTGTGGACTACAAACATTTTATGGAATAGTCTAGGGGAGAAAGGTATAGTTTTCTTAGTTTTATTTTCCAAGATAGATTTTTCAAAAATAGTACCATCAGGAAGAAATGAAGAAAAAATGAGGCAAAAAATTGGCATTATTCATCAAACCACCAAATAGAGGGGAAAAAAATTAGCATCTTTTATTTTTGTGTGCTTATTTTGACAATACGTTAAAACAAAAAATTCGCATGATAATGATGATGATGATCCACAGTACCTATTAGAATTTAATATATTAGCTCGGGCGATCAATAGTTTATACCAAATCCAATATTTGCAAGGTAAATGAATATTCAAAACTGATATCAATGTACTCACCAAAAGCAGTTGAATCAGTGGCAAAACAAATATTGAAATCATAATAACAATGTTTGTAAAAAAACAAAACATGAAACAATAAAAAAATGGGAAATGCATTTAAGCAAAAATATTTGGGAAAAATGACATAGAATTATTTCCAAGCAAATTTCCCAAAGCATGCGAATATTTCCTTCATGAAGAATTTTCAAGAAAGGGTCCATTAATGTTAGAGTGTATAGGTTAATGTCAAACCAAGCTCTAAAAAATTGATCATTTTATATGTAGGGACCCAAAAAGATTGAAAACATGATCTACTCAGTTTATAGGTTTTCTGCTACCATGATTGAAGTGATTATTTGACTCTTACATTCACATTCCTTGTCTCCTACATAATAATGAAGCCCATTAAGGTTTCAATTTTCTGCTAACAGTCTATATCCTCAATTTTGCAATCTATGAAGCACTTAGTAATATACCTTAGGAGTTTATTTTAAAATAGTGATAAAGCTATTTTCACTTTCATTAACTGGCTGTAACAATCCCTCTATGAAGAGGGTCGATTGGGATGAGCTCAAGTAGTAAAAATCGATGGGGCTTTCATCGCAAAGCACTAGCTTCCTATCCCCAAAAGATATGTTAAATTGTAATATTGAGTAGCATAATGCATCATAGTTGCAAAAATGAAACCTAAGTCTCATGTTTCTCTTTTCTGTTATTTTTCATGAAGCAGCTAGGACTTGATCCTAGGACCTCCCATTTTCATGCCGGGGTGCTCTACAACTAATCTACCAGCCCTTTTGTGACAGGGACCTTTTTGGTATGCTGCTTGTTATGGTTCGGGTGTGACTCATTTTCACCAACACCCCCCTTGAGCCACACTTTAATGCTCGGGGCTACTAGATTGGCTACAGTACCATGTTATATTCCATGGACCAGCTAGGACTCAAAATTAGGGCATTCTGTTTGCATGCTGGGATCCTCTACCACTGAGCTATTGGCCCTTCTGTGACGCGGGGACTTTTTGGTGTGTTCCTTGTTACAGTTCAGGTGTGGCTCATTTTCTCCATCAATTTCTTCTGTCAAAATAAGATTTTGCATTGCCAACAGGTTGTTTCTCGTTATCGGTAATTTTTAACATTTTACATGTTTTTTTAGTCTACCAAGTTTTTCTCAATGTTCGCTAAGTTGCAAGTTGCCTCACTCTTTAGCTTGCTCAGACACTCTCGAATCCAACTCATATAGGCTTTATGATATTTGAACCATTAGCAATGTGCATAATTTATAAATCTCTGAAAGAATTGTTGAATATATATATATAGACATAAACACATTTCTTGCACCAAAATCTCCCCAATCCCATTTCTCATCACATTGGCATTGTCGTCACATTTTCCGTTTCTAGTTTTGGGTGAAAAGTAGCTCGAATAACACGGCCATGTGCAAGTCTTTGTGAATTTCATACAATAGATTCTATTATGTCCTAGCAACAGAGCGCAAGGTATGACCTTGCAGTGGTTAATATGAGGGCAATTTATCAATTAGGAAAAACCTCGGATAACCGATCCTTAAAAAACCTGGTATTACTTGCCCAAGCTCAAGCCTAATTTTGTGAAGTGCTGTTCGTTTGCAATTCTCTTATTAGTTTTTCTGTTCTTCGTCAAGGCAAAGATGAAATAGCAAATTCCTAGGGCATTTTTGCCAGACACAAAAAGAAAAAAACACAGCAGCATGTGTTTAACACAAACAATCGGATGACTCATACAAATCCTGTAGCTAATGTTAATGAATTTTCGCTGTATCTAAATTTGGAAGGAGGGTTTTGTAATTAAGAATAAAGCAATGGAAAAAAAAAAAGGTGTACCTGCAGCTAGAGTAGGGATGCAGATGCGGTGCTGCCAACCATTAGAACCTTGATAATTGAAAATTGGGCGTCGTCCTGGACCATATCTCACCTTTCCTAACTTCTCATCTCCCTCTTCTGTCATTTCTCTTCTTTGCGTTTTTTTCGCAAAACTAAAATCATAAAAAAATTATGTTTATGCTTCCTTCCAAACATCAATGGTTCAGGGTTTCTGCACACGGTTCTGCTTAATTTTCTTCTCAAACCGGTGTGCCAAAAATACCAAGAATGTGTTATAAAAGGGTAAAATACATGAATGTTAGTTTGCGAGTTGTTGTTACAATTATGGATATAAGGTAAAAAACCAGAATTTGAATATAGAAGGATGAGATTAGATGTGGTTTATTTTAAATTTCAAAATATAGTCTCAAATTTAAAAAAATCTTAAACTATGGAAAAATCAACGATGTTCCCACATTTTATGAATCTGGGCCCCTTAGGGTCTACTAGTGTCTCTCCCCTTGGTGTTGAGTTGAAGGATGAGATTAGTCAATTATTTGTCTTAGTCTTTGGTGTTGAGTTAAAGGAGTCGGCGGTGGGGTAAACTTCCAACGTGTTATGTTTATCTTTCGATTCAAAATAATAATAAAATACACTTACAAAATAATCGGCAAATTTGTGGCCTTACACGAGTTGATAGTCTAACTAACATGTATTAAAAAAGTTCCTATATCTAAAGTGTAGACAAACCCCAATATATCTATACTTCCAAGCGTAAGGTGTATCCTTATTGGATGATATGTCGCCTCACACTCACTAAATTTGGTGATTTATCATTTGTGGCCTTACACGAATGATAGTCTAACAAACATGTATTCAAAAGTTCCTCATCAAAGTTCAAACCCCAATATACTTAGACACATGACTCGCAATGACATGCGCACCTTAGAACATGACTTGTGCGCACCTTCCAGCGTAATTACACATCCTTATCCTTATTGGATGATGTGTCGCCTCATTCCCATTGCTTAGTTACTCACATAACTACTTGCATCGAGACCACAACAATGTAATCCTCCCAAATATCATTCCTATAACTATGTAGAATCCCAAAACATGCATATACGGATCATACATATGGGACCGAACCATCCAACAACATGGTCCAAAGCTAATGGTTTCATATTGTCGATCACCCAACGGTCACTTTCTCAATTTGATATCTTTTTATGGGTCGATAATTTCCTCATGGGTCAACCTTAATGCAAAATTATACCTCAAACCCTTATAAATGCAAATCTAAGGCACTTATTTGTTCACTTAACATTTTCAAGAGCATTAGTAGCAAATATCATTCCTAAAGCATTCCAAGCTCTCCTAAATTCATCAAAAACAACAACACACTCTAGGAGCAACCCCTACATAGGTATAAAGCACACTTAACCAAGTTATAGAGTCACACTTCCCAAGCTAGAGATCATCCAAGCCAAGTTAAGTTAAGCACGCCAAACCATTTGTGCATTATCAAGTGATCAAATTGGCAAAGCTAGTTGTATCCATAGAGATACCACATAGTAGGTGGAGAACTATATGTCGTTTGAGACCTCTTTGGATTATTGCCAACCGTGATGTACACGTTACACTTCAACCCAAATGCTAACATTTTTGCAAGGTCTCTTACCGTGGTTGGGGTTTGAAGCTATTTCGCATCATATAAAGGGTTTCACACATGTGTGACACCTAGGGTTTCAAAGCAAAGCATGTCACAATTATTCATAAGGGCACATAAAGTTATAAAACACCAACACATCATCGTGTGGAATTGTTTACAGGTATTGGACCATATCGTGCTTCCATACATCCCAAACGGTTTTGTCCTTGCTCAATTTACATCCCCAAGTTCATAGGCGAAGCACTTACATATCATTTTGAGCTTATACAATCATAAAACACTACCAAATCAACATCTTGAGTTTGTAATCAATTAAGTGCTCTCCTTTTCTTGTGTTTTCATCTTCTTTGCAATCATTTCTAATATTTTATCTTATGAATTTCTAATAATAGTATATTTTGGTCTACACATTGATATTTTATTAATAATTTGAATATACCACATGTTGTTAACCCTTAATCTTGTGAATAAATAAAAATACATTAAACCAACACTAATTTATTAAATTAGGGTTGAATCATTTGGTGAACTTGCTTTTTGATCGAATCCTTAGCCTTGCTCAAACTCGGCTACCCTAGGATTTCTACTTCTACCTTAGCACATGATCATCTTCTTCATTGTAGGGTTGGTTATCCTTTTTTTCATGGCCTACTTTGTTGTTCCTTATGCTTACACTTATGAGCCATAATCTATGTCTCTAACCACCTCTACTCTTGCCACATCCAATATGGCTCCATCTATGAGGGCATCCCATGTTCCTCCTTAGCCTCATATTGATCACCCACCTAAAAGACAATTTACATGTTCGCCTTGTCTATTGCACTTACTATTACAACAATTGCTTAAACATAACTTTGTGTTTCTCCCCCCCTACCGAGGTTGATACAAACATGCCTCATAGAAAAATTTCCATCAAAATGCCTAATGTGCTTATTTTTTAAACCCTAAATTATGTTATGAAAAGCACATGATAATATATAGGATGCATAATTAGAACAACACATATAGGATTCATTATAGGAGATTATTCTAATCTAATTAATCCACAATTAAAAATGCATGATCGAAAAGCATATCAATATTTACAACAATGATAAACAATGAAATGATAACTCAAATATACAAGAGAAGACTAATATTTATTTATAAAAATTGGAACATAAGAGATTTGGGTGGGCATACATGTTGAAAAGGTTTATCACGAGACTTTAGATGCTTTGTTATTGATACTAAAATTGGAAATAAAGTCGGTGCAAAGATCATACAACTATTGTATGGTCTTGACATGAATATGTATAGTCCTAACTAGATATGTATAGTCTTAGACCCTTTCTGCTATCGGGTTTTGAAACTTCATGTGTGCTTCACTTTCCTATAAACATGCTTTGTTGTATCTCACTCTTGTTCACACAACTTGTAATCACCTACAACATAGTGGAAACCCTAGATACCTGCAATACCCTTCATCAAAGCATTATATAAAAAATGAGAAAACATGTGTGTAGCGAAGCTAGAATACACTTGGTGGTCAATTCTGTTGAATCAATCCAAGTATTGCACTTCATGCCCTCAACTAGGATAAAACCTCGTGTAGTTCCTCTAGGTGCATGTATAAGTGTGAGTGTGATATAAGTCAACCCACTATATGCATGCTTTCATGTCTTTTGACATAAATATAGTGAGCTAACTACATAGTAGAAAATGTACCTAACAATGTAGTAGTGTGATGTAGTGTGCTTTAGTTGTGTGACTAAACCCTTTTGTCCCTTAAAAACCTTTGACAGTTCTTGGAGTGACTTTACTCTTTCTAAGTCGTGGCTCTAGGACCTATGCACGCTTGAAAATAGAGGTAGCTAAACTCTTGAGTTAGATTAGGGCTTCTTAAGTGGAGTAATGATTACTTTAAATGATGTGTGACTAATTTAGGGGGATCTAGGAGAGCCTTAAATGTTTTTGGAGTGATATTTATAATAGTAGCTTATAAGAGTGTCAAATGAGTTTAAAGTGATATCGACTTGCTTATATAGCCTTCCATAGGTGAAATATTATGATAAGGTTGGCCCTATGAAGATGAAATGACACAATAAATATATTCAAATTGAAATTAGAGTTAAAAGATAATAAATTATAGGATCACAAGTCATCAAGGTTGTATAACTTATCATGACCAAATTGTATGGTATTAGACAAGAAGCATGTGATGCAAAATGGAAAGTTCTAGAATGATGCTTATGGATGATTTACTACTTTGTGTAGACACTTGAATTTGGAAATTCACTCTTGACATTACTAGTTTTGAGAATGCACTCTTGCTTTAAAATAAATGGAACCTTCTCATTCCTACTTAACACATTTCAAGGTCTTGTGTTTAGCTAGTTTATCCTCGCAAATTGACATGTCATCAAAAATTGAGATGCACAAAATCCATATGCAAACATTGAGTAACAACTTCCAAACTTTAGATTGCATGTTTTCCTTCCCTGGTCAAGGTTATAGAGTTTGGTCAAGATAGTATATCCAGTCATGATTGATTTGTATAGTCTTTTACCGACATGTTCTCCAAATTTGCTTTCAAATTCATATCTTTTGTTGGGTCTTCTAATCTCTTTGGGTTGGCCTTTCCTTGATAAATCATTTATGGAACCCTATATAAACAAGTAAACACTACTTCATTTGCTAAACTTGGAAATCTCATGGAACTACATTGATACAATCACTTCCAACACTTGAAAAAAGCACCCAAAGCTCCCTAAATCTTGTAATAACACATCCACAGTCATTAGGACAACAATCACTATGAGGTTCAAAGCTTCTTTTCAAGTCAAGACATCAATTTCTCTCTTATAGGATCACTCAAGCATCCATTTCCCAAGTATCTTAGTAAGAGAAAAATCAACTCAAGCATTGTCAAAAGATGGTTGTCAAATCTAGTTGTATTCATTCATATATTACATTCTAGGTGGAGAACAATGTGCAATTAGGGGCCTCTTTAGAGTAGTGCCAATGTAGTGGGTTCTGAGCATTCCCACAACCCAAATAATATTGTTTTGCAGGAGTTCTCATCCATGAATAGGTTTTAAATCATGATTATAGTATTTAGAGAGCTTCGCAACATGATCACAAATTAGGGTTTAACAAAGATAGAGTTTTAAACAACTAACTATGATGTCAAAAAGTTGTAGATCCCATATCTAAGCAGGTGTAAGACCATATAGAAGGGTCAAGACCGTATGGTATGACCCTAACAAAGTTGTATGGTCTTGACCTAGGTTGATTTTTAATGACAACCTCCATAATGAAGCTTAATCAAGTTCATATTGTCTTGTTCTGCGGTGTATCCTCCTAGAACTTTATAGAATCATCTATAATCAACTAAGTGCACTCATTCCTTTATATTTCTAAGTTTATATCTTGTTTAACATATTAATTATAAGTATAAAATCATTATTTTGATTGTGATAATTAATGTTGGAAGTTAATTATTCGAATAATCACTTGTTGTTAACCCTTACATCCTTTAGTGTACTAATTCACTAAAATCAATTAGGTTTCATGTTAAATATAATTAAGGTGTAAACATTTTGGTGACCTTGATTCATGATTCAATCTTAGCCATCTACCCGAACACCCTTAGGGTTCATTTTTCTTATCCTATTATATGCTTATTGTTAGTGTGAAATCATAACACCCCCAAATGAGTTCTAAAAATATGTTTTTCTAAGCGAGAATCATCGGTGTGATTTGCATAACATTATATCATTCCCAAGTGTGGGACTTACAAATGGGAATGATCCTCCGAGAGAAGGTTGGTTCCTCTTCCTAATCCTAGCACTAAACTACTTATAAGGAAGGAAATGTGACTATCTACTCCTAATCTAAAAATTCCAAGGGACCAGGGAGAGAGAGAGCATGAAAATAAAGAAATCCTACACTACAGAGGTGATAGACCTTGAGAGAAAAGTGAACTCGTTGATCACAAACCCAACGCCGAAATGGAGAGAGGTGAGAAATGGAGAGGATGGACAGATGCATCACAAACCAAGGATAAAGTTCACACAAAACACCATTTCAAACCCTTAAACACAACTCCCAAAACCTATAATGGACATTAGAGATATGCACAATATACCCTGCAATGGTGAGAGGCGAGAAGAGACAACAAAATGAGCAAAGGATGGACAAAATGCATCATGAAACATATTTTATTGCTACAAGAGTTCACACAAGTACACCATTAACGGAAAAGAGGTAGGAAAATTCCATTACAAAGCCAAGGAGGAGGCTTAAACTCACATTCAACCCTGGAGAAGAAAGAGAGGGGGACGGGGAAGAAGAATGAACAACCCTTTACAATGAATCCTACCCCCGTATTTATAGATTTTATCAGAGAGAAGAAAGAGAGAGGGAAGTGGGAAAAAGGGTTAAAGCTCAACCACTGTTATTAATGCTTCTGATAAAATATGCCCCAAATTTGTCTTTACTGCATGATTCCTTGATTTGGCACCTTGAAATAAGAGGAAATGATGAAAACATATCAAATCCAATCTGGTTGTTGAGATAGATGGATCCTGCATTGAAGGCCCGAAGACGTTTCCTCCATTTTCCTTTACCTAACCTCCTCAAAATTAAAGTCTCAGACCTCCATGGCGTAAGTGAGGCCGAGATCTTTCCAATGGTGTCATATTTGTAATATTTCGAGCCCTAAGTCGAAAGATATGCCCCTTCGAAGTTTGTATCGGGTCTATACATGAGGGCGGGAAAATAACTTGAAAAATGGGTCCCCTTTGATATGGGACACGTGGTAGTCAGATTAGAGAAAAAATTGGGCTTCATGCAGGTTATCATCTAGACTTCTCTTGTTATCATCTACATGGTTTCTATTTATTGATATCATTACTTTTTCTTGCATGACATGGTTGCCACCATGCACAAACACCTTAATTTTTAGAATTATAGGTTATTCAAGGTGGTCGCCTCTCCAACATTTTACATCCTCTACAACTTCTTAAAGATCTTGTGCGTGGACACGAACATTTTATTTTGAGCCAAGTTCTCAACATGGTTTTCACACATGTCTCAAAAGAGGGGGAATTAATATGGGTATATTCATGCGTACTTATAACATACACAAGTATAATTTCAATATGATGATTAACTACTCCTCACTACCACCTATATATACCAATCCTATGTTATGGCCAACACCAAGGCCGACCTACTAAACATATGAAAGCATAAATGAATAACATATGACAAGAAGAGAGATTATGTAAGCCACAAGTCGACACTACATATCCAATATAAGCTATAGGACTAAGGGCGTAGCATGCCCCTCCCCTTCAAAGAAACATTGTCCCCAATGTTGGGAAGCCCTGGATGTTGTTGCACAAATGCTTCATCCTCCCATGTTGCATCCTCAATATTCATATTCTTCCACTTGATCAGATACTCGGTAATGACTCTGGTCCTCAATATTTTGGTGTGTGTCTGAAGAATACCTTAGGTTCAATATGATCCTTCCTTCCTCATCTAGTTCAAGAAGAACTGACTGGGTGGAAATGTGTTGCCCAATAACTTTCTTCAAGAAAGAAACATGGAAGATTGGATGTATTTTACTTCTGGAGGGAGCTCCAACTTATATGCCACACTACCAATTTTTTCTACAACACTGGTAAGGACCATAGTATTTAGGTGCAAGCTTATTATCCTTCTTTTGTTGTTTTAAAGATAACTTGCTTATATGGCTGCAACCATACAAAAAAAAGTCACCCTCTTCAAAGTGTCACTCACTGATGTTGATCAACTTGTTGCTTCATGTGGTTTTTGTGCCCTTTGCCAAATTCTCTCTAAGACTAGAGAGTACCTCGTGTTGGTGTTGAATGTGATTTGATTTCTCTCACCTTCGGTTTGACCTTCAAGCTAGAGATGAGTGATGGAGGATGGTACCCTAAAGTGCCAGAAATGGAGACATTTTGGAGGAGGTATGAAATGAAGTATTATACCACCATTCTGCAAGTGAAACCACCACCCACCCAAATGTTCTTGTTTATCTAAAGTAAAACATCGAAGATATCCCTCAAACATTTATTTACCACCTCAATTTTCCCATCTGATTGAGGATGATAAGATGAACTTTGGGCCAATTGGGTACCCAAACAAGAGAACAAATCAGTCCAAAAATTTGCTTGTAAATATCGGATCACGATCACTTACTATAATTTTGGGTGTGCCATGGAGCTTTTGAATTGTGTCCATAAATGAGATGGAAATTGTACTAGTTGTGAAAGGATGAGCCATGGCACAAAAATGAGCATACTTGGTAAGTCTATCCACCATGACCATGATGACACTTTTCCCTTTTGATTTAGGCAATCTTGTGATGAAATCCATCGATACCTCTTCCCATCTCTCGCTAGGAATAGACAAGGGTTGGAGGAGACTTGGTGTCTTAATGGTCTCACCCTTATTACGTTGACACACCAAACATTCTGCCACAAATTTTTGAACATCTCCTTTCAACCCCCCCAAAATAAATCTTCTTAACTCTATGATAAGTTTTCAAGAACCCAGAATGGCCACCTAGTGGAGAAGAATGGAGCTCTGAAAGAACATGGTGTTTAAGTGTAGAGTTCTTACACAAATATAACCTATCTTTGTACCACAATGTATCCCCTTCCATATAAATTTTTAGATATGGTTGGATCTTTTGGAGATTTTGAATGAGAGTATGGGTTGTTGCATCTTTTTTGCCATTCTTCCCTTGCTTGATCTACCCAATCTTCCTTTAGTATAGAGATGACACATAACAATGCTTCTGTGGACTCATCCTCCTAGATAGAGCATCAATGACCACATTTTCCTTCCCTTTCTTATAAATAATCTCAAAGTCATAACCCAACATCTTTGTGACCCATTTTTGTTGCTCTTTTGAAGATAGTCATTTGCTCCAAGAAGTATTTCAAACTATCATGATCAATTTTTACCTTGAAGTGTCTACCCATCAAGTATGGTCTCCATTGTTTGATTGCATGTAATATTGCCATCATTTCCTTCTCATAGGTGGGCTTCAAAAAATTCTTTCCTTTTAGTTTTCGGCTCTCAAATGCTATGGGATGTCCTTCTTGCATGAGTACTGCCCGATCCCATTTCTGAAGCATCACATTCAACTATGAAGGTCTTGGAGAAATATGGGGTTTCCAATACTTGGAGTGGTGCACATTGCCACCTTCAATTTTTCAAATGCCCTAGAAGCTTCCTCATTCAATGAAAGGAGTCTTTCTTCAATAATTTTGTGAGTGGTGTTGTTATATACTTGCCATTTTTTTAAAATATGATAGTACCTGTGAGACCTAAGAAACCTCGTAAATGCTTGAGGGTTCTTGGGACTTCCCATTCCACCATGGCTTGGATCTTGTGAGGGTCCACCTTAACACCTTCATGAGAGACAATATGGCCCAAGTATTCCACTTCTTGTACCCCAAAAGAACACTTTGAAGGCTTGGCATATAGTTGATGTTTCTCTAGGGCTTCAATATTGTATTGACATGATGTAAATGTTTCTCCCATGATTTGTTGTAGATGAGGATATCATCAAAAAATACCAAGACAAACTTCCGTAGGAATGGTCTAAATATTGAATTCATCAAACTCTGAAATGTGGATGGTGCATTAGTAAGACCAAAAGGCATCACTAGAAATTCATAATGCCCTTGATGAGTTTTGAAGGTTGTCTTATGAATATATTCTTTCTTTACTCTAATTTGGTGATACCAAAACAAGATCTAGTTTTGTAAAATAAATTGCACCATGCAACTCATCTAATAAATCATCAATGATAGGAATAGGAAACTTATCTTTGATAGTGTACTTGTTAAGTTCTTGTAGTCTGACACACATGCCACCTTCCATCCTTGTGGTGCACCATCACCACTGGAGAAGAATAAGCACTCTGACTATGATGAATAATACCCATTTCCAACATTTTCTCACCATCTTCTCGATCTCACTCTTTTGCACATATGGGTATCTATAAGGCCTGATGTTGGGGGTTGGCTTCTGGAATTAACTGAATGGCATGATCATGATCTCTTTTCAGGAGGCAATCCTCTAGGATCCTCGAAGACAACTGCATGTTGATCAATAACCTTTTGAAGATCAGGATGCACTACCATCATCGTTGGTGGTTGAACTTCCATGGAGAACAATCATGCTACAAATCCTTCAGCCCCCTTTTTAAGAATCTTTTGCATTTGGTGAGAACTAACCACTGAGGATTTTTTTTCCTGTAGTCCTCAAAGTTCAAACTATGTTTACCCTCAGAATGAAAGTGCATGAACAATTCCTAGAAATTTAGCTCTATGGTGCCCAAAGTTGTGAGCCATTGAACACCTAAGACAATATCAGCTCCACCCATGGGAATAAAAACACATATAGATTCCATTGTGTAGTCACCCATCATAAGTTTGATTTTATGGCATTTCCTGAACATTGGACTATGTGCCACCATCTACAATCATTACTTGAAATTTAGGTGTTGGGTAGATGAAACAATTTAGCCTTACTTCCAACTTATGATTGATGAAATTATGTGTGCTCCCGAATCAATCAAATATTGTCACCTTTGCTTCTTAAGATAACCCATGACTTGAAGGGTTTGTGGAGTGCTAATACTTGATAGAGCATGCATGAATAGTGGGTTGGGGATCTTTAGATTCTTCCTCTAATTTTTCCACTTCCTCACTTGATGTTTCCTCATATTCTTCCTCATCACCGGTCCCTTCAATGTAAAACAATTTTTTCTCACACATTTATGACCTGGTCCATTTTTTATCACAGTTAAAACATAACCCTTTTTCTCTTTTTTCTTCAATTTGTTGAGGTGTCAGTCAAACTGGTACGAGGGTATGATGGTGGAAAGGTGTTATGATATTTTATGTTAGTGAAGTTTTCTTCCTTCTGAAAAAATTTTCCTCTCTCCCTATGTGCCATGATAATAGAATCAGAAACCTTGAGTGGATTAAACATGTGCACCTCATGCTCAATGTGGTCCTTAAGACCCCCAAGAAATAGGTCATTCAAGATACTCTTCTGTAATATCCTCCACATGCAAGGAAAGATTTTGGAATTGATGGACATACTCCTTTACTGAACTTTTTGTCGTAACTTTGCTAATTGGCTGAAGTAATTCTCTGACACACTAGAACTATAGTGTAATTGAAGCTCTTTAGTGAAAATTGTCCATGTGACACTTAGACCATTCTTCTTCCTTTGAGCACATAACCAATGATACCAAACAAATTGGTCAAGTTCTAGATATAAGGATGCCATGGTCACCTTTTTGTCCGATGGGGATCGATGGAGATCAAAGAAATTCTCCATTTGGGTAATCAATTGAGTGGATCCTTTCCATAAAATTTATGCATTTCCACTTTTGGAATAATGCCATGCCATTGGTGAGGAGATCCACCTGAATGTGTAAAGGATCCTCCTTGATTGGAGTGATTTGGACTGTGTGAGTATTATTTAGAGGAACCCATATGAATGGAATTGGGATTTTTTTTTGAAAGAGAGAGCAAAAACTCCTGCTTCATTGATTGAAAATCCATCTGAAGTTCACCCCTAAGGCTACCTTTTAGATGAAGAAGCTCATTATTGAGGTCATCCTTACTCACCATATTATTTACCCTTTCCTGAAGTTGGATGACTACCTCAAGATACTCCCAAACAGAAGATTCTAAATCCATATCTTCCTTATTTGGGGTCATTCTGGAGTTTCTTGACCTTTCCCTTGGCCTCGAGTTGATCTATCGGTCATGATGTAGGGTTTGGGACTCGGGGTAGAAGGAATAGAAAAAAATTTAGGGTTTGGGGTTTTGTAAATTTTTGGCATGAATAGAGGAAATCATAAAGAAGAAACCCTAGCTAATTTTTGGAAATTTTTAAAAATATAAGAAACTTAGAAAAATTCCAAAAATTGCAACCTAGGTAGTTGATTTATGAAAAAACATAAAACTGCTATAAATTTTTGCAAAACAAGTCCAAAATGTTTGAAATTTGGAGAGGATCTTACTTGATTGATTTCGCCACACCAAAAAAAAATTGCAAAAAAATTCACTACCAATTTTGAGATATAGTTGAACCTTCACAATTAGGGTTTTGACACAACTCTGGCCGAGATCAAGCTTTGATACCACTTGTAATGAAATTACTTGTATAAATATGAATATCAACAACAATAGAACACCAAAGAACACAATATTGTAGATAAATGATCACAATATGCAAGTAGAATAGCTTAGCCACTTGAGGGGGAAACCTCCAAACCATACAATAAGACTCAAATGCTCAATATGATGATTAACTACTCCTCACTACCACCTATATATACCAATCCTATGTTATGGCCAACACCAAGGCCGACCTACTAAACATATGAAAGCATAATAAATGAATAACATATGACAAGTTGGAAGCTTTTAGTTGAGCTGGCACATGTGGAAGTCGGAAAAGAAACAATGCAATCTCCTCTGGAATTCCTCTTTGCATGACATGTATGATTTTATGTTGAAAATAGAACCTTCTATTTTGCACGTGCCACCTATCTCCAAGTAGTTGACTTCTTCAAGTAATGGCTTTTAAACCAATCACTTAAGTTGTATAATTTAATTGATCGCTCAATTACTTTGTCGGAGGAAAGAAAGAAGAAGGAAGAGGAAAGCTGCAGTCTTGTCCTTTTTCATGTCTGCATGCAGCTGATTCTTTTGCCTTTGATTCTCACCAAATTGGATCTGGGAGCATTTGGATGGAAGCAATTTGGATGGAAGCTGGAAATTGGAAACAGATTTGGAATTGGAAATTTGGATTAGAGAAGTGACATGGATTTGTTTTGCATTTGGATTTTGCCTTCGCCTTGTCTTCTCTTTTATCCTTGAAGCTTTTGCAGTTCTTCTCCAGTACATGCATCAATGTAATGTTTGCCGTAGATAACTCATCATCCTTATTTTTAATTGCATATGAGCAATTAAAAATTCTAGAAAGCACTCGGATGAATGAAAATTCAATGAAGGCTTCAATTGGAAGATGGGAGCATTTGCACAAGATCTTGGAAGGAATTTTCCACGCATTGACTTCTTCACGGGCTGCATTCGAAACAAGAGGATGAAGCCTTTGTGCTGGAAGCTTTTGCAACTATGAGATCTGGATCTGGATCTGCATATGGATTTGCATCTGCATCTGCATATGATATGGATCTGCACCTGCATAACAAACTCGCTTTTTGGGTTTGTGGATGGAAAAGCTGCGGCTCGAATAATTCCACTTGCTTTTAATGCACGCATGAGTGAAGTTTTCTGCACTGCGCATGAGTGAAGTCTTTTCTGCTCTGGATCTGTCTATCAATTGGCAAGAGGTTCGAGCCTAGATCCGTGTCTCAATATCTACAAATTTAGAAGTGTGATGCATGATGCATGACTCGTGTTTGCTTTCTTTTTCTTTTTCATCTTTCTTCGCCATAGCTTTGTCTATCTTTATGCGAACAATTCTTTTTTTCTTCTTATTTGTGGAATTCTTCAAAAGTGGTGTAGATCTGGATAATTCTTGATTCGGAGGATATATTCAATGTATTGGACATTGATTAAAGCTCCTTTTCTTTTGTAAAGCACTGTAATGAATTCTGTAATTAATTGAGACAAAGATGGCCATGGAGCATGAATAGTGAATTTTAATTATAAAAATCTGCACTTTTCAAACTCTGCTTGCCCCAAAAATTGATGTTTAATTTGCACATAAAGAGAGCATGAATTTTCAACAACACCTGAGCACTGTAACACTTATGCAAACAATTATTAGACACAAAATCAACCTCCTTCAAAGCATGCGCCAAATTTGGAAGCTTTTAGCCTTGTTTCCACCCTTGCGAGCAAAATCCTTCTTGAAATGGGGCGCACTTTTCCTCTTGGCTGCAATTCTTTACTGTGATTAAATAATTCACCCATATGGCAGCCCATGCTTATATAACCCTCATAATTCTATAATTAATAATTGCCCTTCCTATTCTGGCAATTAATTAATTAAAAATCATACTTCTTCTCTCTTTAAAAATAGCATGTTTAAGGACAACCATCCATTAAATTAAATTAATCAATTTAATCATCACTCTTCACTTCACTTAAGCTTCACAGTGTGCTTTGACCATAGCCACTATGAAAATAGAATTTAATTTAATCAATTAATACTTTAAAAGTATTATTTCCTTCTCAAAAGGGCTGCATTAAATAAATTAAATTTATTTAATTTTGGAATTCTATTTTTAAATTCCTTTTGTCCACTTCCCTTTGTTGACTTTTCCACAAGCTTGGGTGCCAAAATTGGGTGAATAAATATTAACAAATATTTATTTAATGCATTATTATTCACCCAAGGTGGGTCGCACTTTTTGGAATAATAGAATTCTATTTTTAAAAACACATGGCAATGGGAATTTTTACCTTGCAAGGCAGCCCCGGAAATCCCATGATCCACTTAAGTGATTTGACTTTGACAATGGGATTATTTACCCTGCATGGCAGGCAATAAAATCCCATGATTTCACTTAAGTCACTTTTCTTTTATTTCACCATGGGAATTTTTACCTGCTGAGGAGGGCAATAAATTCCCTTTGCACACTCTTGCCTCTAATTTTCCCCTTTGCTGACTTAAGTGAATTTTATATCATGGGAAAAAGTACCCTGCTAGGCATGTACAAAATTCCCACCTTACTGCTTTGCTTCTATTTTCCCATTGCATGACTTAAATCCTTTGTTTTCCAAAAATGCCCAACCCCTGAGAGGGGCTTTTTACAGTGCGACTTCACTTTTTCCCGAGTGATCCGGACCTCGATGGTGACTTCCTCGGGCATAACGTGCGTATATGTTCTCCAATTTGCTCAGGGCCAAGAATCGGGCTTACCGTGAAAGGAATTGTTCTAGAGAAATTTCACGAGAAGCGAAAGCGGGAAAACACAAAAACACGAAAAATTGCCAAAAGTCACAAATAAAGCCCAAAACTTATTCCTTAGTTAAAACCCTACAGTATATAGGAATAATGATATGTTCGATCATAACAGAGTTAAAAGCGGAGTGTGCAAATAGCCTCATACGGGGCTCAAAATAATTAAATACAAATTTCCATGAGACAAATCCGATGACGAGAATATAACAATTTTGGGCATACGGGTATTTGGCGAAAAAAAGGCTAATATGGCTCTTTGGGAATATCTTGACACAATCTGAGAACTTTCGAGGCAATAAAAACACAAAGCGACCCATTATTTTAAAAGTATGAAATTTTTTTTTTGAATAGGGTAGTCAGATTTGAGGATGAAATGCTGGGGACACCGATTGGCTCCGTCTGTGGACATCTTTTTTCTGTCGAGAATGTGAGGAAAAGATGAGATCCAGCATCTCTGGTTTCGTATCTTGTCTTTTGGGCACGGGGTCGAGGCAAACAAACACAAAAAACAAAAAAAAAACAAAAAAAAAAAAAACAAAGTTTTATTTATATACATACGAGTTTTAACCTGCTTTTTTTGAGTTCTGAACGACTTGAGATCTTTGCCGTTGAAAAAAATGGTAACTCAATTCCATCCGGTAGGCAAGGAAGAAAGTATCCATTCCTGCAGCTCTTTTGATCATGAAGGGCCCTTTAGAGTGAATCAAATTTGTCGTGCATGCCCTTCGGTTCATATCTCTTGTCCCACTAGAGTACCCAATCTCGATCTTGAACTTCCTTTCTTTGGCCTTCTTGTCAAATACTCTAGGCAAGTCCTTATCAACTTCATCTGGTGGTGGCTCATCCTTTCTTCTCTCTCGTGGCGGGTAAGTTTGCATCAACTTGCTCGTTCCCAGATTTATTTGTTGCATTTTTGAGGAAGAACTATCACCATATTCTTTGTTCTTCTTCAGGTATTGATCATGCTTGTTGAAAGTCTCACTAAGGAAACTAAACCCTTGGGGATTTTGTTACCTTTTGGTTGGACTATTCCACTATTGTCATCATAACATGGATCAACTTTTTCTGTGATTGTTTGTCGTGGTGGTGATTTACTCCCTTAACATGCTAGACATGCAGATGTTTGTTCAGGGACTTTGGGGTGGTAGACCATCTCCACTTTATAGTTTCCTTGTCTGAATATGGACGGTGGTCTATCGGATTCAATAGTGCAGTTGTGACTGCCAAAGAATCTGCCTTGGAGTTTTGATTTATTGGAATGAAGTCAATAGAGAAGGCTGCAAAATCGAATGTGGCAGAAAGCACTTTATCTCTGTAATGCTCCAGCTTATCTCTTTTGACTTGACTTTGCCCTCGAACCTGCTTTACTAGAAGTTCAGCATCTCCTTGGGCTTTGAGGAGTTTTACTCCTTTCTTTTTAGCTTGCTCCATTCCTAGAAGCAATGCTTCATACTCGCCGTATGATTGGTGTTCTCGAACATCAGCTTGTGGGAGTATGGAAATATCTCATGATCTGGAGATATTAGTAGAGCGCCGGCTCCTGATCCAAAAGAACAACATGTGCCTTTAAACTCCAGAGTCCAAACTTTTTTCTTCTTTTGCTGGCTCTGGCTCTAGTTGAAGTTCTTGCTCTGGAATGTCTTTATCCATTTCCAAGAAATAGACCCCACGGTCAGATTCCTGAAAAAGAATCTGAGATCTAGGATCCTCAGATTTTGTAACCGTGTGTACTGGACTTCTTTTTCGGCTCCAGCTTATGGTTAAGCCCTTTGATAGGAATATGTGCACATAGGACCAATCCATCTTTACTTCTCCTCCCGCTCTTTGCAGAAGTTTTCTGCTCAATAACATCCCGTAGGAGACAGGAATATCTGCAACTAAATTGTCATCTTTAATCTTTTGTCAGGAAAAGCTGCCAGAACAACTTGTGCATCTTTGATTTGTCGATTAAAGGGACTTGTCTCTCCATGGAGTAGCACCTTTTTATGGTCTTTGTCAAGGTAAGCCCAAGAGCATCTGCAACTTTAGTTGGCATGACATTGTCAGAAGCACCTGAATCTAAAATGCAATTGCTTAACTTGAAACCATTAAGCAATAAGGAGACATAGAAAGGTTCCACTCTTTCAGAAGATGGTGAGGTTTAACAACTGCAGTGTTGTTTTGTGGAGGAGTATCTTTGGGCTTAGGCAAAAGGCCTTTTGATGTATTGGATTGTCCTGGTGATTGTACATATTTGACTAGCCTATTTAATTGCTCAGGAAAAGCTCTCAGGTATTCGACTTCTGACATTTGAACTTTAGTTTTCTTGGCATGATCAATAATGTCAAAAGAAGAAATAGATTCAGATACCTGAGCCGCTTTTTGTGGTTGAGATGAAGAACTCGCATTCTTACTCTCTAGGAGCTAAGGAAGAAGGTAAAGGGATGCCCCTTCTTTGTTCATCTGCTAATGCCTTAGCTTGGCGAGTTTGTGATCTTGTAAGTACTGCATATGTATGACCATGATCATCTTCATGAAGTTTCTCATCGTCATGTTCAAATTTGTAGTTCAGGTAATTAATGTTGGAGTCGCTAGCAGGACCTATAAAATCATCATCCTCGAGCTGATCAGCGTCAGCTTCCTGGTCTTCTTCATTCATCTCCACGTTGTTTAGGAGCAGCTTGATTGCTAATCTTTGGGGAACCATGCAATGCGGTTCGGTTGTTGTTGAAATTCCAAGTAGGGCGGTATTGTTGCCTTGAGCCATTTGAGCCATTTGTTTCTTCATCTGCATCATCTCATTTGCTAACTTTTGCAATAGTGAATCGGAAGTAGTAGCAGAGGATGAACTTTCAGCTCTAGAAGTGTTGCTCTTTATCTTTCCAGCCATGATGAGGTCGTCTTCAATTTCAACCGCCATGTTTTGAGCTGCTTTAACAAATCAGCAGGACGTGCTCTTCGAGTTGATAGCTTACTTCAGGAAGTAAAGCATTGATGAAGAACACCTTTTGATTCTCATCATTTGAGAAGAGAAGCAGAAGCTGGAATTTTGTACAGTAATCTTTGGAATTTTGCAATAAAATCCCGCATGTGCTCATGTGGTTCCTTCTTAATTGAGTGGTTGAGTTATCAATGTCTTTGGAATCTTGGCTGGTTTGAATCTTTTCGAGAATGCATCCGCATAGTAGCCGATTGGTTATGGTGCGGGAGCTAGCCGGTAGAACCATTCTCGGCCAAGTCATGCGAGTCTCTATGAAGAGTCTAGAGCGAGATACATCTTCATGTTCATTACTGCAAGCACTCCACGAGGATATGAAAAATGCAGCCAAGTGGTCATCATCGGATTTTGCTTTCCATCTCAAAGAATTTTGGAAAATTCTTTCTCGTCCCTTTAGGTAGATCATGCATAGGAGGAGTCAGATTCGAAGGTCAAGGTTGCACCCCATGGAGCAGTGCTTGCTGCGGGGCAAGTGATGATTTGCATCATGAAAGGAGCACGTCTTCTTTGAGAATAGACTTGATGAATAATTCCAATTGCCGGATTATCGTTGAAGATGATCGGATCTGGATGTGTTTGCACTCTTCTTCCTGGTGAAAGACTAGATCTGCGGCTTCTAACTTGAGGAGGATGATTGAAATTGAATTGCTCCTGTAATCTGAAGAAATGATCAGTCCTTCCTTGCGCCTTCACGGATCGGGTGAATGGACGTTGAGCCAGGTTGAGATTTGTATGGAAAACACTCTGATCTTCAAAGAGATAAGCTTTGATCTGCAAAGATAGTTGTTCCCAGTAGAGTCGCCAAAAATTGTTGGCTAGATTTTTTGCATAGCACAAAACCTAGGCAGTCATGAGATAAATCTCCCTCATTTAACCGGTGAGGCTCTGTGTCAGATTTGTCAATTAAAGTATGCTTAATATCTAAATGGGGTTTTACTTTAACTACTCAGTTCATGAACCATAAGCTAAAGCAGTTCTGCAAGTAAGCATTGTTTAAAGAAAGGAAAAGTTATAGAAGAAGGTAATTACATAAACAATAGAAGAAATGGGGAAGATGTGCATCCCGATCGGTAGATGGCGAGAGCTGATTGCATGCACATAGAAGAATCAATAGATATAAACACAGAATTCTAAAACAAAGGTAGCTCTAGATCTAGATCTAAAATAACACAAAGTTTATTAAGAGATCTAAGATTAAAAGCAAAAACATAGTACACCAAGTGACACAAAGTTCTCAGGAAACACTGCTCCTTTGTATTCCTTTGCTCAGTGGCTCTCGGGGTTTAGCACAAAGTCTAGAACACAAGATTGTTGCTTACAAATTCGATCATTAACCGAAGGTTCTTCCTCTACTTATAGAATGTAGAGGGGCAATTACAAGTTGGAAGCTTTTAGTTGAACTGGCACATGTGGAAGTCGGAAAAAAAAAGCTGGCAATCTCCATCTGGAATTCCTCTTTGCATGACATGTATATGATTTGCTGTTGAAAATAGAACCTTCTATTTTGCACGTGCCACCTATCTCCAGTAGTTGACTTCTTCAAGTAATGGCTTTTAAACCAATCACTTAAGTTGTATAATTTAATTGATCGCTCAATTACTTTGTCGGAGGAAAGAAGAAGGAAGAGGAAAGCTGCAGTCTTGTCCTTTTTCATGTCTGCATGCAGCTGATTCTTTTGCCTTTGATTCTCTGGATCAGGATGGATGGATCTTGGAGCTGGAGCTGGATCAAATTTGGCGGAATGGAAGAAACAACTTTGGAATTTGGATCTAGAAGCAAATTTGGGCAATTTGGATTTTGCCTTCGCCTTGTCTTCTCTTTTATCCTTGAAGCTTTTGCAGTTCTTCTCCAGTACATGCATCAATGTAATGTTTTGCCGTAGATAACTCATCATCCTTATTTTTAATTGCATATGAGCAATTAAAAATTTTAAAGAAACACTCGGATGAATGAAAATTCAATGAAGGCTTCAATTTGGAAGATGGGAGCATTTGCACAAGATCTTGGAAGGAATTTTCCACATGCTGACTTTTTCACGGGCTGCATTGAAACAAGAGGATGAAGCCTTTGTGCTTGAAGCTTTTTGCAACTATGAGATCTGGATCGGATCTGCATATGGATTTGCATCTGCATCTGCATGCATCGCATGCATGGATATGGATCTGCACTGCATAACAAACTTGCGGCAATTGGGTTTGTGGATGGAAAAGCTGCGGCTCGAATAATTCCCTTTGCTTTTAATGCTGCGCATGAGTGAAGTTTTCTGCGCATGAGTGAAGTCTTTTCTGCTCTGGATCATCATCATCGATTCATTGAAGAGGTTAGAGCCTAGATCCGTGTCTCAATATCTCTGTAAATTTAGAAGTGATGCATGACTCGTTGTGCTTTCTTTTTCATCTTTCTTCGCCATAGCTTTGTCTATCTTTATCACGAACAATTCTTTTTCTTCTTATTTATTTGGAATTCTTCAAAAGCTGGTGCGAGATCTGGATAATTCTTGATTCGGAGGATATATTCAATGTATTGGACATTGATTAAGCTCCTTTTCTTTTTGTAAAGCACTGTAATGAATTCCTGCAATTAATTGGACAAAGATGGCCACGGAGCATGAATAGTGAATTTTAATTATAAAAATCTGCACTTTTCAAACTGCTTTGCCCCAAAAATTGATGTTTAATTTGCACATAAAGAGAGCATGAATCTTTTCAACAACACCTGAGCACTGTAACACTTATGCAAACAATTATGCAGACAAAGATCAACCTCCTTCAAAGCATGCGCCAAATTTGGAAGCTTTTAGCCTTGTTTCCACCTTGCAAGCAAAATCCTTCTTGAATGGGGTGCACTTTTCCTCTTGGCTGCAATTCTTTACACTGTGAATTAAATAATTCACCCATATGGCAGCCCATGCTTATATAACCCTCACAATTCTATAATTAATAATTGCCCTTCTATTCCTGGCAATTAATTAATTAAAAATCATGTTTCTCTCTTTAAAAATAGCATGTTTAAGGACAGCCATCCATTAAATTAAATTTAATCAATTTAATCATCCACTCTTCACTTCACTTAAGCTTCACAGTGTGCTTTGACCATAGCCACTGAAAATAGAATTTAATTTAATCAATTAATACTTTAAAAAGTATTATTTCCTTCTCAAAAGGGGCTGCATTAAATAAATTAAATTTATTTAATTTTGGAATTCTATTTTTAAATTCCTTTTGTCCACTTCCCTTTGTTGACTTTTCCACAAGTTTGGGTGCCAAAATTGGGTGAATAAATATTAACAAATATTTATTTAATGCATTATTATTCACCCAAGGTGGGTCGCACTTTTTGGAATAATAGAATTCTATTTTTAAAAAAACACATGACAATGGGATTTTTACCTATGAGGCAGCCCCGGAAATCCCATGATCCACTTAAGTGATTTGACTTTTGACAATGGGATTATTTACCTGCATGGTGACGATAAAATCCCATGATTTCACTTAAGTCACTTTTCTTTTATTTCACCATGGGAATTTTTACCTGCGAGGCGAGGCAATAAATTCCCTTTGCTCTTTGCCTCTAATTTTCCCCTTTGCTGACTTAAGTGAATTTTATATCATGGGAAAAAGTACCTCTTAGCGTAGTACAAAATTCCCACCTTACTGCTTTGCTTCTATTTTTCCCATTGCTGGCTTAAATCCTTTGTTTTCCAAAAATCGCCCTGACCCCATGAGGCACTTTTTACGTGCTGCGACTTCACTTTTCCCAGTGATCCGGACCTCGATGGTGACTTCCTCCGGGCATAACGTGCGTATATGTTCTCAGTTGCTCGGGCCAAGAATCGGGCTTACCGTGCAAAGGAATTGTTCTAGAGAAATTTCACGAGAAAAGCGAAAGCGGAGGAAACACAAAAACACGAAAAATTGCCAAAAGTCACAAATAAAGCCCAAAACTTATTCCTAGTTAAAACCCTTTAAGTATATAGGAATAATGATATGTTCGATCATAACGAGTTAAAAGCGGAGCGCAAATAGCCTCATACGGGGCTCAAAATAATTAAATACAAATTTCCATGAGACAAATCCCGGCATGACGGAGAATATAACAATTTTGGGCATCTGGGTATTTGGAAAAAAAGGCTAATATGGCTCTTTGGGAATATCTTTGCAATACAAGAACTTTATATTTGCAATAAAAACACAAAATGACCCATTAATCCACATGTTGCATTATTTCATCCTTTTTATGTATGTTAATTAGAAACAAAATTAAATCTTAAAAGGGAATGAAATAGGGATTCACAAAAAAATGAAATCATTTGGTGAACTTGGACCTCTCTAATCAAACATCGTAGCCCTAACCCTAGTTGCTTTAGGGTTTCATTTTCTTATTTCTTGGGTTTGATTTAATTAATAGGGATGTCATGGCTCCCCTATTTCTTTTTATGAATATCTTAAACATGAACCTACCTATAAATATTCATTTGAAAAGGCTCTCCAACATATTCCGATCAACCCTAACACTTATATTTCTTACCTGCTCTCACTTGTTACTAATCTCAACTTTCAAGAAGATTTTGTTACTAATGATCTAACAATTGTACCTAACATTGTGCATACACACACCACATTCTTCTCATGATTACAGTTGTGATGATGATATTAGTACACATGTAGACATTAGGGATAGTCTTGTAGGTTGTAGTAATGACCACGAGCAAATACAATCTCCCCACATGTAGATCATGACACTAATGCTATAGATGACCCATATTTTGGTGATGATGTTAGTCTTTTTAGTTCACATATAGATGATTTACCTTCTATTTTTGTATTGGTTAATGATGTCCCTTATGTTTTTTATAACAAAGAGGAAGCAATTCATCATAGTTATAGCCATGATTATGATACACATGATATTTATTATTCCAATGAGTTAGATTACAATGATTTTTTTACTTCTTCTCTTGAATGCAAAAATAATGAGCTTGATTGTAACATCTCTAGTTTGTTTGCACATAATGACCATTGCACTTCTATTGTTCCATTTTAATGTGAAAAGAATGGTGTTGCTTGTACTAATGTTTCCATTTCTCATGAATGCAAAAATTCTAATATGGATCATGTTTTGGTTGATACACATTGTGTTTCTATTTCTCCTCTTACAAGCAAGTGTGATGTTTCTATTAGTACTTCTTCTCTTCCACTTGTAGATACTAATGTGCATAGTGATATTGTTAGCAAAAATGAACATGTTAATATTTCTCTAGTTGCACCTAGCACACATGTTGATACATCTCTTAATGTTGTTTCATTGCCTATTTTTGATATTGATATCACTTTAGATCCTACTCAAGAGCCCAAGCCTATTCCATCCATGAAATTTTTTGATGACTTATCACTCAATAATATTCCTAGACTTGATAGTGTTCCTATGGATACTATTAATGGTAGGGTGCAACCTTTGAATGAACCTCTAGGTGCTTATGTTATACCTCCTCAAGAAGTTCTTTCTCTTATGCATGCGGTAGGTGAATTACAAAGAAAGGTCCACACATTGACTTTAGAAAGAAAGGCCTATTATGCTAGTGTTGATTCTAATATTATTCTTGGAAATCTTATTCCATGTAGAATATTTCAAATACCATTCCCTAGGAATTTTTGATGCCCACATTCCAATTGTTTGATGGAACTTCAGATCCTTATATACATCTTAAGCATTATACAACAATAATGGCTCCTTATGACAATGACAAGATGCTTCTTAAGGTTTTCTCTAGGAGTCTTATTGGTGATGCTCTCTCTTGGTTTACTCATCTCCCAGTGGCTCTTTAAGTACTTTTATAGAACTTGAGGATGAATTCTTATCTCACTTTAGTTGTAATAGAGGTCCTAGGGCTACATATGAGTGTTTTCCTTCTTTACATCAAGATGAAGCTGAATCTATATCTAGTTATATCTTACATTTTAAGGCAAACATGCATTTACTTGTATATCAACCTAGTGACTTAGAGATGCAATTCATATTTTGTAGAGGACTTATACAATCTCTCAAAGAAAAATTACATTATGATACTTGTGATTCATTCCATGATCTTTGCTCATATGTTATTGATTTAGAACAAGATATTATGCTAGCACATAAGCCTAAGCCTTTAGATGTGAATGTTACAACTTTTTCTTTACACATGATTCTAACACAAGTAGAATCCTATACAAAATGATAATCAAGTGAAGGTTTTACATTGTGGTAATAATTTTTATCATCATGATCCTAATCAATGAGTACGAAAACCATCTCCTCTTAAGCAAAATCCCATCTATTTTGATAAGGCTTGTGATAGGCCCCATGAAATCTTACTTACATTACTTAACAAGAGGATGATTCGATTACCATCTAATGATCATCTCCCTCCTCATAGGCTTGAACGTGAGAAGGTTCATCCATTTTGTAACTTCCATCATATTAATGGACATCGTGAAAATGATTGTTATGCATTAGATCATAAGATTAAGTTATTAGAAGACAAAGGTATCATTGCTTATGAGACACAACATGCAAATAGATCTACTTCACCTCCTCCACGTCACAAACTTTTAGGCAATGTTATGCTTGATGAGCATGTTTCTACATCTATTAATATTTCTTCCACCAATATTATCCCTACACTTGAGAGAAATCTAGAATAGTCTGATTGGATTAGGAAGGAATTATGGTTTGTCCCAAAAGTTACACACATTACTTTAATAGAACCTTCGGTTCCACCCATTTTATACATGTTAAGTTGAATCTTCTTGTATAATATCTCTCATGAATTTTCATATCATATATAACTGTGTCCATACTAAGCACTTATTCGTTATGTCATGTAATGAATATCAATCCCTCTTTACACTTGTGACCTCTGCACTTGGTCTCTTATGGGCATATCTCGAGGATCACCCTTCCTTCATTATTACGAATAGGTTTTCTCACTTCATATGCACATGATAACTAGTATAAGATCACGAGTTCCTCTTGGTATCATGTGTTCCCATTATTCATATACCGTTCTCAAAGCATACCATCATCAAATGTGTTCATTTCATTTATAGGCTTATATCACATTGAACAATATTTTACAATTTAACATTCATCAAATCATCACTACACATTGCACATTTGTGGATTGACCCTCCATCATCTTTGAAATTGTTTCACCTCCTTGTAGGGTTCTCTTGGGCTAGCTCTCATGTTATTTCCCCCTCGTTTCTCGATGATGAACTCAATTTATAGGTTTAACTTGACTATTGAGGAAACAACTCTACACCTAAACCTCACCTTGCACACACACACACACAAATGGGGAAATCTTACTCTGCATCCTTTAGTTGTATAATTTCTATCTATTCCCTTTGTAGACACAAAATCACACACTTGGGTACATTTCTAGGTCCTAAAAGCATACTTACATTTATATGATTCCTAAGCGAGAAAACTAGTAATTGACAGCTATCTTTGGCCTCTTTGCTTTGTTTCTTGTCTTCTTTATGGTCTTTTACACCCTACAACCCATTTAGTCTTGCATTTTCTTATCTTTTATGACAAGAAGCCAATGCCTAGGTGCCCTTGTCCCTGGGAAACCCTAACCTCTTTGTATCTTACTTGCTCTTTTGGGCCTCTTATTTTCTTATGGTTCGGCCTTCCAGTTGTCAATTACAAAATTCAACCAAGGGAATCATATAAATACAAAGATATGTGACCAAAATAAAGGACCAAGCTCTAAGAATATATTATCATCACCTAAGATTGCATCCAAAGGCATCTAAGAACATCTAAAATGCATTCATCTAGTTTTTCATTCAAGGACAAGTAGGATATGCATCTCTTTGCGGAGTTTTTTTGCATATACGCATAAGAAGGGAAGTTCATTTTTCCATCCACACATCTATTTACATTGGTACATCTAGCTATCACCTGTTATCATGTGCACTTGCACAAGGGCTTCCTAGGGCATGATTCTATCATACACTCACAAGAACTACATGGAGTCTAAGATGTAGTTCAACACTTGGTGTCGGTTTACTTAGGTTTTCATATTTATTTTCATGTGACCATCGAGGTCAAAGGATTTCGATTCCCCATTTTACATATTTTATTTTTGGGATTCGATGTAGTTTGAGGGTTTTATAGGTCAACATCTCTTTGTAAGTTACAGGTGACTTCTGCGATCATAGTGCGACATACAGGTGACCAACAACGACTATCAACGACCATCTTGTGACACTAAAAAGTTAATCTTTGAGCTCTGCATAGTCACACACACCACAGGTTCTAAAGATGTCTAGAGAGCATATACCGGTGCCTAGGTGCCCTCAAGCCCCAATCCAGGGCTCATTCAATAGTTCTAAAATTTACATACCTTAGTTGTGACAACTCTAGAAGGCCTTCCTGTTCATCATCTCTCTAGATCTACACAGTCTCAACATCGAGGCATAAATCAGCTAAGTACTCTCTCTCTCTCTCTTGCACTTAGGGTTTCATATTTATCTAGCTTATTGCTTGTGTAAAATATGTATTCTAACATTTATTTATCATGTGACTCTATAATATTTAGGGTTTTACAAAAATTCCATATTTGTTAAATCATTTGGTGAGCCCCATTCGTGATCGGTCATTTGGATCCTTATTTTTCACATTTCCTTTTCTTCATGGCTCCTAAGGTTCCTCATATTTATTTTCATGATTTACTTTAAATTCATCCACCTTGCAAAGATGTTCTTCAAAAGGCTCTAAACACTATGTATCTTCCTCACACACTACGCCACATATATACCAACATTGCTCATGCAGTAAGTGCCATTTTTATTGTCTCTCTAACGACCCCATCTATCCTTCGTGATCCTCCATCCAATCAACCCATCTTAGAGTCCATTCAAGCTTTACATTATTTGTTTCAAGATAAAATTTTAGCTATGGAATCCACAATTATATCTCTTAAATATGAAATTCAACATCTCAAGGATGCTTCTCAAGCCCATGTTTATTCTTCTTCTACATCTCATCCCATTATTCCAAATGTTTTCTACATGTGCTCATATTAGTGAACCCCAAGACTTACCGCTGAAGGAGGAAGCGCCTCTCAATGCGTTTGATCTCAATGTTAGGCAACATGAAATTATTCCGAGCTTCTTAAGAATCAATTGATCAAATTTCCATCTACTCATTTCTATCCTCCTTATCAACTTTCAAAATACCAAGTTCAACCATATTGCACTATTGGCCTATTATTTAGGTAATAGTAGACGAATATTTAGTGATCGGGATGAAATTATAAACTACCTAATACCGAAAGCCACACCACCATTTCGCAAATTGATTGGCCAAAGATCACATCCGGAAGGGCCGATATTATTGGATCAATGGACATAATGATAATGATTGTTATGCTCTAAAATGATAAATTGGCTACCTTACTCATTATGGTCTTATTTCATTTGCTACAAAAAATGTTGTTACATGTTCATCTCCAATTGCTAAATCTCATTAGGTTCCTAAATCTGATTCATCTATGTCTCATGAGCATCATACCATCATTACTAATGTAAGTCAAGAGCCTCCTAAGCACCTTCCTCTCAAAACCAATCTAACTCCTGGTGCGCTTGGTCTCTCCAAGTCATATGTGGCATTACCAAGTCAAACTAAGATGAAATTGCCTCCCAAAATCAGTCTACAGAAGAAAATTCTTCTCCTATCAATTCTTCTACAACATTACCAATCCCAAATAAGAAACCACTCACTAAGCAAGACCAAAAAACTCTAGAAGGCATCTTTCGACTTCCGTCATTCAAAATCCCTTCACAACCTCCACTTCAACGTCCAATCACTTTTGTCAAGAAAAATACTCCTTACATTGATCCCTTTAACAACATCAACTAGATATACACCTCTCACACACTTGAGGAGCATCATGCTTCTCCCCTGCTAACATCATTGTTGGAAACTACATCCATTTGCCATCAGAAGTAATGGTAAGCAAAGATAATATCTACTATCACACTCCGGTTGCTTCATACTTCATCTTTCTAAGCATCCTTACACAACTTTATACACATATTCGTGGATTCGTCATTACCATATGACACACTCTTGTGCATATAAGGTTCGCACTTGAGTTTCAGTTGAGGGCATACTACATCCATGAACCTCACACACTACACATTTCATGCTCCGCGCCTCACGAAACATATTTCTAGCATTCAATTCTCACACATCATACTACACTATGACACACTTTTGTGCTAAGGTTCACACTTGATTGTTCAGGGCATAATACATCCATGAACCTCACACACTACACATTTCATGCTTTGCTCCTCATGACACATATTTCTAGCATTTAATTATCACACATTGTCGTCACAAAATCACGCACTTTAAAAATTATTTAATCCTGGTCTCATGGGCCCATAACCCACGTGTCCCATGATACTATTTAGAAAGTTTTTGAATGAAGAAAGTACTAATTAACCCCCACGGTCTTCGACAATCTTTTGCCCATCTTGAATTTTTATTTTATTTCATCTTTCCCAAACCTCTTACACCCACATGCCACCTATCATTTTTTGTCACTTTTCTTTATTCTAGCCTCGGTGGTGGGGGCACTGAAAGCCAAGTTAGTATTGGAGGTCCAGGTGGGTGCTCACGTGGTCCCACTTCACATGTGTGGTGCCCCTATTATCCTTTATATACACTTTCCTTAGCTACTTTTTGGGCTCTTTTATCCATTTGAAATCTTTATCTTTTTGGTGGTCGGCCATTTAAGGGTTAATTACTAAAATTAGATCAAGAGAACCCTATAAATATAAAGTTATGAGACCATACCGAGGAACCAAACACTAGTCACTACTATCATCCATCTAGAGTTGCATCCATCTATTGCATTAAAGATCACTTCATCCACATAGCTCCATCACAAGGCTCAAGGCTAGGACATATGCATCACACACAACATATTGGGGAGCATTCTATTTTATTCCATGCACACATTCTATTACATTTTTAGATCTAGTTATTGCTGAAGCTACTTCACAAAGTGTGACACAAGAAAGCATCTCAGGGCACATTATGCACACACTCACCAAAACTACATTTGGGTATCTTTATTGTCTTGAAATGTAGTGTCAACATTTAAAGCTATAAGGGTCAGAGATAGTTAATAAGCCACTATTGTGGTAGGGAACCTGAGGTCGGTACCCATTGACCCATTCATTTGCATTATTTTTAGGGCTCTTTTGATACTCTTCTTTTTTGGTCTTATATACATCTTGGAATATCGGGGGACATAGTCACTACTATCTCCAAAGCATTACAACGAACTTGATGCACATAGACAACGAGGGTTTCACACACAACATAGGGAGAGATCATTTTGTCAAACTATTACATTTGTAAAGATCGCTACTTCACAAAGTGTCGCACAAGAGATTTTATGCACACACTCCACAAAAACTACGTTTGGGTGAACTGGACCAAGGTGCTCACTTTACAAAGCCCAGAGGTGAGGTCGTAAGCATTATTTTTTAGGGTTTTGATACTCTTCTTTGGTCTTATATACATCTTGGAATATCCCTCTCAGGATGCACTCGAGTCCATAGAATTAGCCTAGATCCATCCTTTTTGGGGCTTACGCACGATCGTTCCTCGGCCTTCCATATTTTCCATCCTATTCATTCGAGTTCTTTCCTCTTCTCTCTTGCACATTGGGGTTAGATTAGTTACTTGGGTCATTTACATACTTCATTACTACATTTAAAGTTATTAGCTTAGATTAACTATAGGATATCCCCACTTTATTCCTCATTTTAGTTAATCACACATCATACTACCCTATGACACAATCTAGTTCTCGTGGCTCATACTCACCGCTAAGGGTCTAAATCTGAATTGAACCTCACATCCCATATTCACTCTTTTTACGCTCTATGCTTTATCGATCCATCTTTCTAACATACACTATGAAACCATTTCCGATGACTTACTCTTATTATATGGTTCATTCTTGACTATCGAGGGGTCTTTTATAAATGATCCTCATCTCATATTCATACACATCCGCTCGGGGGGCATGCTACCCCTATCACATTCACATTGCATACCATTCCATCTCACTCATTCACAACATATTGCATATCTTGGTTGCATTTTTTCCATGCTAGCTAGATACTTAGTATGTCATTATCTTTATCATATACACATGTGTGTTCACTTGTTATTTAGTTGTGAATGTATAATTTCTACAGATATTTACACACAACAATGATGTTTGGCATTGTACCTCTTACTAGTCCCACTGAGGCTCTTGGGGAATCTACATTTTCTACTCTTACACATTACATGTTTTATTGTTATATTATTTACCACTTCCTATTCTTACTAAGCACATTACTTTACATTGATACATATACACTTTTACACACTTTTTATCTTTCTAACATGATAATAGGTGCTTTATGTGCAACATTTATCTTGCGAGAATTGTTTGCCACCATGGTTATGCTGTTACATATTGTTTGAAATTGTTTTCCATTGTATTTATTGTTTTACGAGCTATGCCCTATTTCTTGCTTGATCATTACTTATATATTTTGGTCATTTTGGTCTTCATTGTCTTGTGACATTGTGAGTGATATCCCATGTTTGAAACCCACTTTCTGTGGTCTACTTTGTCTGCATTATTGCTTGTTTACATGGTCTTATATAGCATGCTTGTCACTTTTTTCCTACTAACACATATTTCTAGCCACTTTGTTTTCATGTGCCTTGGTTTCTACCTAAAGTGGAAGGAGAATATTTCTACGGGGAAAATAATAATATTCTCTATTATTACGTTGTT
This sequence comes from Taxus wallichiana var. yunnanensis, assembly GCA_018340775.1. NCBI lineage: Eukaryota > Viridiplantae > Streptophyta > Pinopsida > Cupressales > Taxaceae > Taxus > Taxus wallichiana. Next base: position 740,036,254 of record CM031237.1, on the reverse strand, counting down.
CAATGACTATTATATAGCCATGGAGGTAGGAAAAATACCTCCTACAAATCAAGAAACAAATAACTCATTTATAATATTACGGGTATAACAATTTAACAAACCAAACTCATTTATGTAAGCACTAATAATAATTTTCCTAACATTCCCCCCTTAGTGCGAACATGGTAGAAAAACATCCACACACTCATTTGCAGTATGATCACCCTTGTGAAACATGTCCTACAATGTGACTCATGATCTTGATCAAAAGAAAGGATCTCTTCTTCCATGGTTTGAAAAGGGTTTTGAAAAAACTTACCACAAACCTTAAAGTGAACAGGCCCCATCAACTATCCACCTCATGTGGTTTTGGGATCCTCCACAAACCCTTTCAAGATCCATGAACTGACTTACTCTGGTGCTTTTGTTTACCACTATGCTTATACATTGGGGAATTAAATAGGAATAAAACCTTGCTTATTACAAAACTACACAATAGAACATATACATGAAAGATATTTCACATTACTTCCTATAAGAATCATAATTCTCTTAATTGCAGCCACTTTTGTCGATCACTGCCACTTGATCTCAAACAACATAGGAAACTACCACTGCCACTAGAAGTTGCCTTTGACTTTAGTCGTTTTGGGCTCATAATGGAAATGTAACATTGGTGTTATGTTCCCCCCCACAATGTGAAATTTCCACTTATTCCGTAAACCAAACAAGAACAACAGGAACACTGAAATCTAAAGCACACTAAAAATACTGAAAGCAAACACACTCTAAAAAAGATGTCACCAAACCTTCATGCGGCCTCGTCGTTGGCGACTAACGAGAGGTCGTTGATTGACTTCCAACCTCCGATGCCTCTCGTCCTCCATTGACACTCGCTAACTCATCTAGATTTTATTGTGGAGCTCCTTGTATAATTCATCCCCACAAAATGGACGTCACATATAAGTGAAAATGCGTCCAATTATTGAAAAATGAGGCAATTTTTAAATTTTAAATTTTTTTGACAATTTTGAAAATATGACTTGTTGACACCTAAACAATACTAAATGACTTACAATGACAAATGGTAGGGTAATAAAGGCATTATATAAATAATATTGATGAATTTTTACACATATATTTTTTTTGACAACTACAAAAATGACTTGACACTTACTTTCTTTATCAAGTAGATTTGTAATAAAATTAATTACAAATCTAAATACATTTTTGGACATTCGAGTATAATGAGCCTCAAACTAAAATGACTAAATATAATAACAATATAGAAGAGTACTAAAAGAACCAAGACTCTTTTTATTTTCTTTTTTACTATAACCCAAACACTCTAAACAAAGAAAACTACACCTATATAAAGACTCAAAAATTTATTCAACTACCTTGTGTTGTTGGGGCTTGACTGCTCAACTTCTTGCAATATTGAATGGAATTAGAAAATAATTTCCAGCCACTCATCAGTATGGTTCATCCGTAGATATGCCCAATGTGGTTCAGTGTAGATGTTGATGGCTTTGACCATGTCTCTACGAGTAATCAGGAAGATCATCGCACAATCATGGACTAGATCTGAATACCACCACATGTTCATTGGTGAATCAAATATAATAAATGTATTGATACAAATTTTATCAAAGAAAAATCAGTAGTGAAGAAACTGATAAGCAGATTAGATCATCGACCGATGTGTTGAACCTTGAATATCACGTAGGTCTGTTGAGTGGAGAGTTTGGTGGGGTCGAACTCTAAAAGGTAGCTATCAACGAAGTTTTGAAAAACCATCAATACAATACACTAGTTCAAAGGAAAATCTGATTCAAACAATACAAAACAAATACTTTATCAGATGCAAAGACTCATGCTAAGAAATGGAACTCGTTGTCTGAGTAGCTAAGACTTCAATGAGGTTTGAAATACACAACGTCGTATTCCAATAACTAGTCACCAATATGTTGCACATGGATCTGAAGACTAACTAAATATTAATGAGTATAAAAGGTCACAGAAGAATCATAGAATATGTCTTCCAAATTGAACTTGATCAATAATATCAATCTGCCATTGCACAGATCACACAATAAAATCTCTCCAATGCTTTCTTTACAATGTTCCGTTAACTGATATATCCACAAGATCTTGAAAGAAAATGAATACTGCTATACTAAATGGAAGCAAATGAAAGAGCTTGAATGCGAATGAAATATAGAAATCACTGCTACAAAATAACAATACCATCTACAGGGAGAAAGAAGTCCAATTGTCCCTACCGATTTATTAGAATTCCATTAACATTGCGTTGATATCAAATAAAGTGGAAGGAGTAGATTTATACATGGGAAATAATAATATTCTCTATTATTACACTATTACAATGGCTCTTATATAGCCATGGAGGTAGGAAAACTACCTCATACAAATAAAGAAACAAATAATCCGTTTATAATAATACTTGTATAACAATTTAACAAACCTAACTCATTTATGTAAGCACTAATAATAATTTTCCTAACACTACCATGCACATTCCCTCCCCCCACTGTAGGGTATTAGTTTCGGACCAACATTGGGTCCTCTCTTTGGGCCATTTTTTTCTAGCGGACGTCACATGCACCCCAAACAAGGGGGACATAAATTGGGTGAATCATTCACCCATATAACAACTCATAGCTTTAGTACAGTCTACAGTACAAAAACAAAACAAAGTTATAGTAAAAAAATGAACCAAATTCGACTTGGGTCCTCGGACAACACATGCACCTTTGTCACCTAGGATTAGGCAGAGCACTTGAGTGCTTATGTCCTCCCCTGTCAGGCTAATGTCATGGGGGAAGATACAATCACTTTCTTATATCAACACAATTTTCAACAGTTCACATAGCAAGTTTCCACAAGATACTGAGCACAATCCTCTAGCAATCAAAATGCATTCTTTCTCCATTTTATACACGAAATAAATACATAACTAAATACAAGTACAAATGGAACCCAACATAGATCACACCATCTACATAGTGGTGTATAATCTAGGAAGCAGTCATGGAAAGAGAGTAACACTAGACCTCTCTCCCCAACATTCTTTTGTCGTGGCGTGAGATTGCCTAAAAACTCGTACTTGGTGTGAGATCACCCAAAAACTTGCTCTTTCTGAGATCACCCAAATTCGGACATTTTCTATCCTTTTCACTCTTCATGGATCAGGTGCACACTTTCCTTTTTACACATTTTCACATACTTTTACATACTTATGCAAATATTTTCATATACACATATTTGACTACTTCTTTCACTCTTATTTTGCGGTCTATCCTTAATATGAAGCAAGAAGCAACTCTACATCAAACAAAACAATAGGTATAACATGGTACAACACAATACACTTTACCCCTAGGCTCATTCGACAATTCTAGAATTTATAGAGCGCGCGATTGTGATAGTCTACCCTTCCTGTTCATCAATCTCTCCAGTCTCTGCAAAGTCCCGACATCATGCATAAATTAGCTAAGTCCTCTTCTCTCTCTCTTGCACTTAGGGTTTCATATTTATCTATCTTATTTCTTGTGTCAAATTTGTATTCTAGAATTTATTTATCATATGTGTCTCTGCAATATTTAGGGTTTTACAAAATATCTATTTTTGTTAAATCACCCTTCCATGGGTGCATTCTTGGATTTTCTTTCCTTCTCTTTGGAGAATAGGTTTCATCTACGCCCTCATAGAGGGCATAAAACACAAAAACATTCAAATATTTGCAAAAATACAAAACTAGGATATGTTTTTATAGCATAGATTATTTACACTTTAAATTATACATGTTGTTTACTCTTTTGGTCGATTGATAACATTTCTTCTTTACAAATATGTGTTCACATGGTATATTAAGTATGATGCAATAAATATATAGAGCGGTACACGATGACAAGTTTTGGCCTTCCCTTTGCCTAGACTATTACTCTAGGAGAATCTAATCTTACATACTACATCTAGGTGCTATATTTCCTTTATAGTTCCTTTCTTTCCTCATTACGTTTGATTACATATCTATATAGAGCATTTTCTATCTTTTGGACTAACATGACTAACACATCTCTTTGTGTGCGGTGCTTACAATTATTTCTAGCTCTTTTGATATCATGTGTTCTTCATACATTTAAATACACTTGCTTTTCATACATGTTTACTAGTTGTGTGTGTGTGTGTGTGTTTTTTTTTCTTATTTTCTACTACGATTATGGTATGATTTCCTTGATTTTCTTGCGATACCATGGGTGTCCCATGTTTACGAAATTATGCCTTGTGTGTGGTTATGTGTCTTTTGTTTGTAGGTTCACGGGCCTTGATTGTCTTATGACACAATGGGTATCCTATGTTTTTTAATAATTTTTGCCTTTTGTGTGATATTGTTTGTCATGCTTGTACTTGTTTCTACATTGTATGCACTTGTAATTCTACTAACACAATGTATTATGTTGTTATTATTGTTGTTTTGTTGCATTGACATTGTTCTTGTTATCATGATTCTTATCCTTGTTGCTATTGTTTTACATCATGGTTTCTACTATGTGCATCCCCCTTGCAAGTACACTTTATTCTTGGTGGCCACCACATCAAATTTTTCTAGTTTATTTACAAGTTATCAACATCTCGCACATGAATATACATCTTTCCTTTTGATTTGTGTTCTTAAATTATTCATCGCACATGCTTTAAAAGTGGGGGCAAACATCTAGGGTTTTATTCTACATTTGAGCAGAATCAAGCATCTTTGGACACTTTACCATATGCGGGGTAGGAAAAATGCTTAAGAACTCGGACTCAAGCACAAGTATTTTACAAAATATATAGAGGATCAAGACCGCACAACTTGGTTAGGATCGTATGGATGGTTCGACCCTATAATGCGAGTTTTTCCTAGGGGATTTTATCAGATCTCGAAACATCATCATGTTTTTCAGCTCTGTTACAACATTTTCATATGGTTTTTACTCAAATTGACTTAGTTTTGTATAGATTCAAGGGGCATGAAGTGTTTCATTCTCTCTTTCTCCATGGTACTTAGTTTCACTTCCGATTTTGGACACATTGGGGGCATGGGTTTTCTTTCTCCACACAAGTTTCAACATGCTATCACTTTTACTCATTTTCTACTTAGTTGTACGACACATGTGAAGAGTGTGGGGGAACTTATTTATTTTTTCTATTGTGTGTCTAAAGTTACAAAATTAGGCATATATCCATTTGTAGTGATATGGTCCATGGAGTTATGAAAGGTAGTGAAACAACTAAGTTCTTCACAAGAAAAATTTCTTATCCTCTTTGCACTTAAGGGAAGATATTAGAGTTGTTGAATGGCTTTGATACATGGTCTTCCTCCTAGTAGGGGTGCTTTAGCTCCTTTTTTTGGTTTTCCTCTTAGGAATTCTTGTGTTGGGTTAGTACACCTATCATATCGACCTCTCCTGGACACAATTGGGGGTGATCACCCCCGATTATTCATCGAGTTCAACAATATCAGAATCTCCAAAGCACAAAAATGGGAGAACATCCCCCTCTGCAAAACAAACAGGTGTATTCCTTCCATGTTTTACATTTCTTTTAGCTTTCTTCTTTGCACATATCTTTATAGTACATTCACTACGAGTTTAAGTTAAATTTAATTTTCCTATCTTGGGAATTGACTAAACTTTGTGTTATAGGTTTCATTTTAGAGCGTACCACCACCAACATAATGGGATACTACAAAACAAAGTTATTGCAAGAAAAGATAAAGTGTGTCTACACACTTAGGTATATTTTCCTTTAAGCATGTAATTTCATTTCATACTTAAAGGGGGGAAATGTAGGCACTAAAATTTTGAAATTTATCCTCGACATTATTAATCTTAACATTTCACACTTGCATGTACAAATACACTCTCCTTACTCTTGCTTAACATACCCATAATAGCTCTTCGGTTATTTTATTACCTTTACACACCTCTATATTTTCAATTTCGAGGTTTAACAACATAAACCACATCTAGAAAATTATATCCTCCAACCCATAAATTCAAAATTATATTATCTCCTTCATTCCAAAATGTTGGTTTCGATTGGGATGTAGATCTATATCTGACCCTACCGTATGGTTTTGGACCGAAACATTGTGCACTCAAACTTTCAATTGTATCATCTTCATATGGACTAATATTCCCCCTTGGTCATCCTTTCATGACATTATGACCTTCGGAAGCATATATAAGCAAGTAAATCATACCTCATTTAGTGACATGGCACTTTAAGAACTCCTCATGTAAAATCAAGCACAAAAGGCATTCTAAGCTCTCAACACTACAAAATAACTCATGTACATCCATTAAGGAAGCATCCTCTACATGATTGAAGTTTACTTATAGGTTTAGGAGTCTCCATCTTCTCTCTATAAGTAAGAAAAGTGACCCTTCCCAAGTATTTGAGAAAGTTTGAAACTCAAGTTGAAGCATTGTCAAAGCATGATTGTCAAGTTTTGATTACACTACGCTAGATTGTTAGGAATTATGTAGTGTGAACATTGATTTTATATATATTGTTGTAATGTGAGTGATGTGAGTAATTATATTATCCTATAATAATATAATTATATATGTGTGAGTGAGTTGTGATAACAAATCATATATGTAATTGTGTGAGAATAATAATAATACATGCTCATATTGAGATGTATTAGTTGTACGTGAGTTTAACTCACCATTAGAATAGGAGATGTGTGAGATATTTTTGGTTATATGGTTAAGTGATATTTGGGATATTGAGAGAATAATGGAATGAGAAATCATAGGAGAGAGATATGTGGGATTTGAAGATGAATATTGACTCCTATTATATAGGAGCTCATATTTGTGTGTGTGTGTGTATGTCAATAAAATTGTCTTGAATGTATTGAATATATTATCATTATTAAGTATTATTTGATTTTTAATTTTATATAATTTGTGTAAATTTGAACCAAAGTTCACATTTGGTATCAGAGTAGGTATCCATGTGCAAGTGCAACAACAAAGAAAAATATGGTTGAAAGAATCCCGTGAGAAAAATTCTAGCAAATACCTCTAAGTAAAAAGGATGCATTTACTCATATGATATCATATTGATGTCCATTTTTTTGGAAAGAAAACAAAGATAGAAACAATCTTGTAGTTTACATCATCTTCAGATTTGGATTGTAGGTGTGCTTAAATTTCTGTGTAGGTCACATGAAAAGTTTTGGTAAAAAAGTTAAGTCTATTTATAATGTCTAAACTCTAGAGTATAATTGTGTTGATCAATATTAGTCTAATATTGGTGTGAGGTTATTAATTTCTAATTCTAGATCTAATCTATATTAGAAATTCTAGTTTTTGTAGTCATTTTTGGTATTTAGAATTCTAGTTAAAAAAAAACATGATGTGGTCATCAAACTAGTTTTATTCTATGTTTGTAAATAGGATGCAATATCGGTAGAAACCGACATCCTTTTCTTAGTAAATTCAAATTAGTGGTTAATATTGTCTTAGTATCTGTGTCAAGTCTAGAATTCAAATTTATTATACATGATGCATTTTTAGTGTAACCCAACATCCAAATTATGGGGGTCATACAATTGTATCTCAAGTTCACATTGAGTTGAGTTAAGCATCATCCCATTGGAGGATGGAGGAAACAAAGGATGGGGGACATTTAACATCCTCTCATAAGATGCTAGTAAGTGAGGGCCACACATTACAATTATAGTAAATAAATGTATAGAAATAAAAATGCTGAAACTAGAGACCAACAATAGCAGAAACTAGTTTTGTTGTATGAGATCGAGTGGCAGTGATCAAGTACAAAGGCCATAGAAGATGATGATGAATTTTCCTCATGTTTGTTTTTCATATTTAAAGTGTGTGTTTATGAATAAAAATATATGATCTTTTTTTCATATTCTTGTAATTCTAAATGTAATAACTTGAAAGTGTTGTGATATGGTGTGGAAGATGAAGAACTGTAAGACTATGTATGTGTATAAAAGAGCAACATGATAGTATGATTTATAATTTTCAAAAGATCGGTCGAGTGAAGGAGTTCACTGGAAGTGAAAGTGAGAATTGTTGAGTTCTCATATGTAGGTGATCATTAAAAGTACATGGTCGGTTGGTGAGAAGCTAACTAAAGTGAAAGCATACTAAAGGAGAGTATGTATGTAGGCAACCACTAAAGGAGATATTATGAGAAGAAGATTATTGATTTAGTCTAAATTGAATTAAATCTAGTTCTAGAATAACTATTGTAATGAATTATATGCAAATGTTAATATACATTAAGACACAAGCAAAAAAACATGTAAAAATGTAAAACCCTAAGAAAGAGGAGGAGATAGAGTGACTTAGTTGTTTCTCGAGCAATTTGGAAGTGATCTAGGTAGGTGAACAACTGAAACAAACTAAGAAGAGTGTCGATAATACTCAATGGAGGTTATGAGATTTAGGAATGTGTCACATAGGAGCACCCATGGGAGGACAAGAATGCTTGGGCATTAGTGTATGTGTGAATGATCTGAATATGGCCTCTTCTATCCAGGAGGAGCTTCATTACTAGTCTCTGTTTGTTGCTTTGGTTTCTCTCCTTAATCATCAAATGTACTTATAACTGCAAAACAAGTTGTCTACCTGCACATGTCCACAAACCATATCAAATATAATAAAAACTATGAAGAATGTGGATTCGGACTAACATCGACAAATAAGAAGAGTGAATACAAGCGTTGCATGACATTTCAAACTCCATGTAATTATGTGTGAAAGTGTGTGTAATGATGCCCTAGGATGCCCTTGTGCAAGTTGCACTATGATAGCGGGCTAGATCTAGAATGTAGCAAATGTATAGAATGTGTGAGATGGAATAGAATAAACTTCCCCCCTCCTATGTTTTGTATGCAAAATGATGCATCCCTTTTCCTTTAAGTGAATGTGTTATATGGATGCTTTGATATGCTCTTTTGCCTTTGTGCCTTTGGATGCAAGCTTAGGTGATAATATGTAATGCTTAGTGCTTGGTCCCTTATTTGAGATATATATATATGATTCCCTTGTTTGAATTTCGTAATTGACAATTGAAAGGCTAACCCAAAAGTATAAAATATTCCCAAGAAGTAAAAGAGACCCAAAAGAGTGAGAAAAGGGAGAAAGGGTCAAGAGCACCCAGGAGGGATAAGCACACAGGCGTTAGTGTCATAACTAGGCGCTAGTGTTTGAGGCCATAAAATATAAATCAATCAAATACCAACATGGTTGTAGGGTGTGTAAGGTCAATAAAAGTATAACAAACAAATCAAAAAGGAATCATGTATACATTAACATGCTCTATGACCTGGAAATGTACCCAAGTGCATATATTTTGTGTCTACAATTACAAACAGGTACTTGTTGGCAATCGTATGTTTTCAGGTGCATCTTTCCACATGTTAACACTAAGGGAGATAATGTTAGGAATTATGTAGTGTGAACATTGATTTTACAAGTCTTTATTATGTATCTTACTATATATCAATAGTAGACAATTTTCTTTACTCTACACTAGTTTTTACCTTGATTGATTTTACTTGTAGTCTATCTTCAACTTCTAATGTTTAAGTTTTCCTAGCTTCCCAATACCCTACTCCTCTAAAATTCATGATATCATTAATCAAATATCTATTTTCATGATATGCTTAATCACTTATAACTTTGATTTGTCTATACAAATAAGACCAAAGGAGTAAGTCGATGTTGTTACAGATTGTTTCAACATGATTTCAAAGCATCAACAACTATTTCTCTACCACATACTATTTAGAACACTCCCACACAAGTATATATTTCTTCATGCACTCTTGTAACCATGCAACATATGTATTTCTTCTCAAACTTAGTTCTGATTTGTTAGAAACATATTTTATGACTATGTTTTCCTAATTTTATCCTCAATACCCGGGGTTCCTCCTGAAACTTTCTCCACACCTTTAATAATCTTATTTATCACTGATCATGCCAAGTTTTATCTAGTTTCACTAAATAAATGTGTAGTTATGCTCAATAATTACTTACAAACCCTAGGACATGGTTTCACAAACACGAGGGTTTTAGTTTCCCATTATTTTTATTTTCATTGATTCTAAACTCCTTCCAAATTTTTAAAACCATTATGCCAATACTCTTCCCTTTCTCTAAATTCCTTCAAGCATATTTGCTATTGTAACTATGTTAGATCCTTTAAATTTTAATTCACTAGTCTAAGATGGATTGTGTTCCCGAGTTTCTAAATCTTAATCACCAATAAGTTTTTAATACAATCTTTATTCATTTAAAAACATTTTCCATGGTTATTAACCTCTCTAAAAAGTTTCCTTAGTCCTTGTTAGTTCCTACCAACATATTAGGTATCTTAACTAAAAACCAAACTTGTAATATCACCACATACAGTTTGGAGAAACAGAGTTGCTAAAAATCTCAAACTATCATGTTTTGGAATTGTTGAAACATCATTGGCATAAGTTAAGAACTTCTAACCATTTTACATACATCTTTAAACCAAACAAGATCATCATATGCAACTATATCACAAAGTATCATAGCCTTCACATCCCTCCATACCTCTCTCTTCATAGGATTTCATGTCCTCACAAGATACTATGCTCACTTAAAACCTCCTCTACACATGATCTAGCAACAATAAACTCGGGAACACAAAATTATATTAGAATATTGTCATATTTCTAATTTCATTCTTATTTACAAGGAAACTAAAAACATATTTACAAAGAATATTGTTTTGTAATTACTCCATGACAAGATTACAGGGTTATTTTCCTCCTTGAGGAATCTCCACCTTAATTATAACTTCCACACACACTACCTATAACCTAAACAACTCCTCATATTTGAATACCTTATTTTCAAGGCCGTAAAGGAGGTAGTTACATTTTTTTTAACCCTAACCATGGTAAGAGATGACCATAATTATGAAACCCTAATAGGATGGGTGAAAAACACCTCATTTACATCATATAGGGTTTTTGGTGTCCCTTCATCTCATTACATGATTTGACATCTAACATTAGACTCCTCATTTTTAAGCTAGGAATTCAAATATTCAAAAGGTGCATTTTGAAGGAAAACCCAAAATGACCCCGTAACACCCATGGAGGAATCCAAGGAAGATGGAAAGCATACAAAAACACCAAAAAATCATACCTATACCTATTTCAAATGAAAACAACTTGAAGCCCAAAATTTATTATGTACATGATGATGCTCTTGCATCATACTCCCTAGGTAGGAAGATTTGAGCTCTAGATCAAATGTTTTGTTTTTCTCTTCTTCAATTTCTCTACCTCTTTGACTTGTTTCTTTTCCTCTTATGTTCAACTTTAAATCCAATGATTTCCTTTATCCTTTTATTTTCTTTCTTAGCTTCTAGTTTGATTGCATTAACTTCTTCTTTCTTAAATATTCCTCTTTCCTTCTTTCCCTCTTAATCTTCACTTCTTAAGCTGCATTACCAAACCAAGTTCATGATTGTCTTCACCCTCCCATGGCTTCTTCATAAATGATTCCATTTTATTTTCATCTTCTTGGACATCTTCTTCATCATTCAGATCTTCTTAAGTTTCATTTCAACTTGTTTATAATCTTCCTTATCTCTAAATAAGTATGAATCCTATGATTGCTGCATGATTTGAGGCCATATCAACTCTTCTTCTACAATAAGATCATCATCCTCTTCATGTATTCTTTTATATTTAGCCTTTATGTCTTCTATGTCATATTTCAATGTATATTTCATTATCTTCATGTCTTCACTTTGTTCACCTGTACTCACACATGCAAAAATAATGTTAGAATAAAAAATTAGAGGCCATATAGCCCCTTTATAAGATCCTTGTAAGAGATCTTCTTCATATTCTCTTTGTTATTCTTTTTCTGTACTAGTTTCGTCTTTTTCTTCACCTAGTATCACATCTACTTCTTGATAGAAAATATTGATCTTCATATGCCTTTTCCTTCTTCTTTCCTCTCGATCCAAGCAAACAATTCCTTCCTTCTTCTTTTTACAAGCCACACTATAGGCCACTTCACTCCTTTCTTCATACTCCAACCAATAACTCAATTTTCTTTCTTCCTTCTTTCTACCATCAATTGTAACTCTTCCTCTATCTCTCTTATCTCAACAATTATCTCTTCATTATTCATATTCTTCTTTATTATACCCTCTTTTAACTTGTTGTGGTATCCTTCAGAAAGAAACCCTTCATCTCCACAAGAAAGTATTTTCACCTTGCTCCTTCCTAGTACCTCACCCTAGGTCTCACCTGGTCTTTTAACACCCATCTACCTCTCTTTCAACCTCCAAGTCTTTTTACCTTGGACTTATTCTTCTAAAATTTCTTTATCTTCCTCTTAAGCCTTAATGGTTAAGGGTTATTCACATGCCACTTCACTTTTTTAGTTCAATATCTATTTCTTTCTTACCTCCAAGGATAAAACCAACTATAATACCACCTAATCCAGAGGGGAACACAAAACACTAGTCCAAAACAACAAGTTAGACAAAAATCATACAACCATACAAAATCTCTGCTCACTTCACAATGTCAAATCTAAAACAATGACTTCTTGCACCTTTAGATTGATGTTCCTTTCACTCACCGCCTATCATCATCCCTTCAAAACTCACTCCATTATCTTTTCCTGCAATTCATCACATTGAATTATCGGTAAATGAAGAAATATGAACTATTCCTTATACAACCATGTTTGTCTTCTACACTTCATTGAGGTTTACTTCTAGCCATGATTCTAGGAAAATCTTATTTCTAGGTGAGACACACAATGAATAAGAACAAACCATATACCGTTTTTCATACCCATTATGGGATTTTAGCTTCAGTATTAAATTTGAGTTTGCATTTCAATGCCACCCCCTCAAATCACTTATAACAATTTTTAATTAGACCTAATTCTAGTATCCCTATTTTCATAAAAATATTGGTGTTCTAGACTCTTGACAAAGGCTCATGAGAATATGAAAACATATTGAAATACCCTTTATGGATTTCTTGCTTTCCACCAAATATTAGATCCTAAAGCCAAGTACATCTTCTTTAACTTACCACTCATTGTTTACAATTAGGTTTCTCTATGTCTTAAAACAAATTTTGCAAAAGGTATAATTTCTCCACATGTGTCAAAGGTTTCATAATCACTTTCAATAGGTTAAAAAACTTAACATAACTTCCACACAAGTCTTTGTTAGGTCTCTAGCTTGTATATTAATAGTAGACAATTTACTTTACTTTGCCCTAGGTTTTACCTTAACTAATTTTACTTGTAGTTTGTCTTTAATTATGAGTTTTCCTAATATCCTAATACCTGCCTCCTCTAGCCTACACATGATACCATTATTCAAATATCTATCTTCATGAGATGCTCAATCACTTGTACCTCGGATTTGCCTATGCAAATAAGACCAAAGGAATAAGTAGTCATGTTACTAGACTATTTAAACATGATGTCAATACATCAACAACTATTTATTTGCCACATATTATTTTTGACACTCCCACACAAGTATATATTTCTTCACGTACCATTGTAACTATGTAAAAATGCATCTCTTTTCAAACTTAGTTTGTAGATTGTTAGAAACATAAATTCGATAGTGTTTTCCTAATTCTAGCCCTTAACACCCTAGGTTTCATTCTAAAAATTTATCCACACCTTTAGTAACCCTATTTCTCATTGACCACCAAATTTTAGCTAGTCTCACCAAGTAAATTTTTGTTATTCTTAATTCTTACTTACAAACCCTAGGACGGGGTTTCACAAACCCGAGGGCTTTAGTTTTGCATTATTTTTATTTTCATTGATTCTAAACTCCTTCTAAATTCTTAAAACCCTTCTATCAGATCCACTCCCCTTCTCTAAATTCCTTCAAGCATATTTGGAATTGTAAGTATGTTAGATCATTTAAATCTTACTTCATCAGTCTAAAATGGAATGTGTTCCGAGTTTCTAGATGTTAATCACTAATAAGTCTTTAATACAATATTTCTTGATTTAAAACCATTGTTCATGGTTGTTAACCTCTCTGTAGAGTTTCCTTAGTCCTTGTTAGTTCCTACCAGCTGTTGTCTCCCAAAGTATCACCTCAGGGAGATGAGCAGCTAACATGAGTGGGTTGGCTTTGAGAGAGTAATGAAAAATGAAAAGTTTTGTCATTGATAGCTGGGGATTTGTTCAACACTCAACTCAATGACTCAAATCAAGGAAGTGTTTAGGAGGCACCTTCACAAAGGATATGGCTTTACCTTACTACTTTTGGCTTTGCATGGAACAATGTGAGAGGACCTATTTGGGGGATCCGAATAAAGGAAAGGCCTTCAAGGCTTAGTTTCATTTATGGTTGGTGTAAATCAATTTGATGAAAGTGCAGCCATAGATAAAATACTTCTCTCAAAAAATTTGTCACTTGATTTATTGTAATAACTTGACAATCAAACACAGATCCAAAAGTAAGATAATAAACAACATCGAGATATTGTGCATTTGCATAACATTGTTTGGCCAAGGTTGCATTAAATGATATAGGATCATAGACTTGGTGGGATACTTGGCAAAGCTTATTGGTAATGAACAAATTTAAAGCTCAACTTTGCAGAATAAGCATATGTTTGGTTTGCGGTATGATATGCTTAGTTGGTATAAAGATAAATGGTTGTTTGTTAATTGGGATTTGGAGGGGAGGGAAGCTGCTTTTATGACCTTGATAGAGTAGTGTTCCCATGGAATGAATCCATCCTTAACTATGATGCTTGAAAAGAACAATCAATTTAACATGATTTATGAAATAACATTTGCATTCATTGATACTCAATTAGCACAAATGTTTTGTCTACAGTCTTCCCAATCCTAACTACAAATCATGGAGCTAGAGCTGAGATAAATCACTTGCTATATTTTTCTTATACACCCAAAATACCCTTAAGGGAATTACAAGAACTTCTTCAAAAGTGATGTTTCCTATAGGATTTTACAACTGATTTTAACCATTGCAAAGTATACACTATTCTGCATTAATCTCATAATAACCAGAGGAATACAACGAATAAGAAAGACCCTTATGTACTTGACAAAGTAAAGCCCAATGCAAGAGATAGTAACAAAAACAATATTACCTATTTCATTCCTTTAAAACATAAGAAAAGGAAAGTCTAGCTTGATCAATCACAGAGAGATTTGTTCTTATAAGTTCTAGCTAGGGGACACAAACAAATGCCCTAAAAACACGATAATGATTGTATAACGAACCACCTTAGCTCTTCCTTACATATTGTATATAAACAACTACTTGCCAAAAACTAGAAGTTGAAACAAAAAGTTGAACTTAATCAAAAACTTCTACAACTACCCCCAATCTGCCTCCTCACCAAAATTCTATATTGTTACAATATATAGTAGATGAGAGAGAGAGAGAGAGAAGAAAATTATGATCTCCTTCTCTGACCACCAATAACAGAGCATTAAAATCCTGCAAAGGAGCATGGGTTGCATGTCAAATCATTCATTCCTTTTGTCTTGTGTGTTTAGAGAAGAAACATACACCATACTTCATCAATTCGGGAGGTTGACTAACACAAAGATGCAACTTGAATGCAAACTATGTTTTCTACCTTTTCTCCCACCAACTATCATGAATTCTTGAATATAATGATGCAAAAGTAAAAGTTGAAGATACCTTTCCAGTAATATAAATTTTGTTATATTTGAAGATGGGAATCGAAAGATATGGCCATTTGAGTAGTTTCTGCTATGATACACATGAATTTGACACGTGGGAGCCTTTGATTGGTTCGATGATAACCTCTACCGGTGTGTGCATTACTTTTCCTTCGCCATGTGTCTACAATTTATTGGCTTGAGGTTGGGATTTTGGTTCCTTGTTTTTCCTTCATTTTCCTTTGGCTTTATGAAAGTCTGTCGTATTAAGAAATATAGGCCAATAAGACTTTACCACGTTCCTTTGCATTGTCAGTTTGTCCTTAGACCTTTTCAAGTACTTTAGAAATGTGAGCCAATGAGAAGGCTCCACATTTCTTTACAATTTTTCTTTTAACCAACCCTTGGTGACCACCACTTTGTGAAATGTGAGCCAATAAAAAGATCCACATATTTCGTATGTCGGTCCTTTTGATTTATGCCTTTGACATATGTGAAATATCAACCAATAAAGAAGCCCCACACATTTTGCGATGTCGGACCTTTTAAATATTTTAACCGACAATTGCGAAGTGCGCGAGCCAATAGAGAGCTCCACGTAGCCTTAGGCTTGTTAGACTTGTCGGGCCTTAAGTGCTTCACATTGTAACCTTCTACTTCTTCCGAATTAGAAACTTTTTCTCTTTAAAGAATACCACCTATCCTCCTTTGACCTTACGGACTTTTTCTTAACCCTACCGTGATACGAGCACGTGAATTATGAACTTAGGTTTAATCTGGGGCTTGGAGTCTGGATGAGCCCATTGCCTTAGGAATTACTAGAATGTTAGCATGTAGTCCGCCTCCGGTCGTTGATCTATCGCCATGTGGCCCTACCGATAATACCGACACTTTGAATTTGATAGGAAAATGAAGCGTCGAGTTGACCTTTTATAAAAAAATGTGCCAATGTTTTAAATTGTACTTTTCACGGTTTTTTTGAATGCCAATCGGCCAGTGCTTTCAAGCAATGGAATTTGATGGCCGTTTGAACATCCTAGACCTATTTAAATGGCCAAGTCCATTTTAAATGATTTTTTCAACCATTCCTTGAGTTTTATACTTCATGGTTGGGTTGCATGCTTTTGGACCTTCAAAGCTTCATATTTTGGGAGTAGTTTGGATCATTTTATTGTTGATTTGCAAGTTCTTATGAAATATGTAGACACAATCCCTTTCACCCATCTATCTGAAGATTTTTCTTTGATAAATCAGACCATTAAACCAGTCCCCCAACATTTTTGTTGAATCCTTTCATTTATTTCACTAAGGCATGAAATTTATCACAAATTAAGGCTCTTTCTTGACTCAGATTGATCTTTAAAGCACGTGGCACAATAGGAAACACATATAATAAGTTAAATACATAGGGAGTCTATTGAAAAAGACCATTTTAATCAAGGAACTAGATTGAACTCCAACAACGGCTCCTGCTCAAGGATGGGAACCCCCTATGGGTGCCACAAGAACAAAGACTAGATACCCAATCCATTGGGTAAGGAGTCACGGGTTTAAAACAAGGTTTTTTTAGTGGTGAATATTCGTAATATGGCAAAGATTCCATTTTTGAAAAATTTGAAAAGGCAAATTTTCGGCAGCGCAGTCAGTGACCTGTTTGCCTAAAAATTACAGTTTAATTTTTTTTAGGGGTCGGCTTCGCCTACCCTTGAAAATATCCCCTATATAATCCTAGATTATTCACAGGTAGAACACTACTAGCTCACTCATACCACCTAGAAGCATATGTATTATCAAGTACAATAAACATGCTATAGGAGGGCAGAGGCTACATACGCGTGTGACAAAGAGTTTGTTGACGCGTGACATGGAGATTTTGTTGACACGCGATAGGAGTGCGGAGGCTACAGATGCGCGAAAGAGAGTTTGTTGACGTGTGATAGGAGTGCGGAGGCTACAAATGCACAATAGAGATTTTGTTGATGCATGACATGGAGAGTTTGTTGATGTCAATAATGTTGTTGTCACGCAACAACAAGTTTGTTTGTCGCATGCGACAACAAGTTTATGTTGCCGTGCATGACAACAACCTTGTCGATGCACGACAAGAGGTTTGTTGTTATGCATGTGAGCATTTGTTGTCGCATGACAACAAATATTCTATCACACGTCTGCAGCCTTTCTATCACACCACCTTGAAAATTAGGTGAAAATTTTGTAGACAAACCCCAAAAAAATTTGCCTTCCACAGAAACCGATTCAGGGACATTTGTCGGAGTATTTTCCACCTTCGATTTCCTAGAGGTCTCTTAAAATGAACCCTAGATTAAAACACACAGGGCTTCCAAAATAGATGTAAAATGGACTGGGGAAAAATAGACAACTACAAAAACTTGGTCATTGTAGACCAGAGCACAAAAAGGAGATAACAACATGAACAAAGAATAAACAAAACAAAGTGACTGTACAATGATCATACTTGATGATATATATAATACCATGCTAGGAAATCTTAGTAAGTCTTCAACGATTGTGCATAAGTTCGGTTTTCTCTTTTAATCATGCACACATCCCAACCAAACCTTTATGGGATCTCAAGAATTATCCAAGTTTTATTCTTCAACATCTATGGGCACATAGAGAAGCATGCTCCCAACTATGTCAGTATTGTTAAAATTTGACTCAAGACCAACCAATCCTTGAGAGATAACATCTATTCTTAACTGTATTACATCCTCCCCAAAGATGGTTTCTTTCTCATTACATAATATAATCATATGTTCAAGATCAATGAGCTGATCTGTGAGTTCATATAACCTTTGAATCTGATCATCATTTTCAAAATATTTCCAATACTAAATGATATCGGGTGAAGGCCTAACCAAGTACCTCCACTTCAAACTTACAGTAAGGCGATGAATCTTGATTGTCATATTGTGAACCCAAGACTGCCAATCTATCATCGCTATATTCTGATTTGGACTTGTATACACCCCTTAGAAGGATTTAGGAGCTCCTCTATCCTCTTTATCTCTTCATTCAATGTTAGATCATCAATATCATCATTATTTTCATCAAATTTAGGCTCTAGTCCTCTCTGCTTTCCTTTTCAAAGATCTGATTTACATCAGCATGCCCTTCCACCACTTCTTCTTATCTCAAGAAGTTTTCATTAGCTTCATTCAAGAGGTATAAATCCTCTTCATCTGATGCATTCTCATTTTTACCATCTCTTGATTATAACAATGATATTTGTTTTCTAAAGTAAATCCTTCATCCCGATTTAGAAAATTTAGAACCACTTTAGCTCCATTTTCAACACTAGAGTAGGATTCATCAAAACTCAAGGTCCGGGGAACATCAATGTCTTCAAGGTGTGCACTTCAAAGTTCAAATGATTGAGCTATATTCATATCAACATTAGCTACAAGAAGATGGAATACCTAATTGGTGCAAGCCCAAAATTCTTCTATAGTTTTCACATTGATAAGATCAATAGAAGTAGCTCCTTGTGGTAAATCACTCAAACACTCATTTATACATATATCACTCAAATTAGGTTCCTCATTAATATCACCATCTTTAACAAGTTTCTCACAAGGGGTGTGGTAACAAACATTTATCACACCACTCAATGATTTGTTCTTCTTCTACTATTGACACTCTTGTTGTTAATGGATATGGGGTTGTCTTATTTCCATATTGTAAACTAAAAACATTCTTCATTTCTACCCAAGAATCAATTTATTTAACAAGCAACAATTTATACCATTCCTGACATATTTTTCTAATGTATATATGAATAAATTAATATAAACATCTTCATGCTTTATTCCATAGCTATCCATATCTTCTGAAAATTTTTGAGATGTTGATCTCCACTTATAACATTATTCCTTTGAAATATAGTCAACAAGTATTTAATATCATGTGGTACTTCATTATGATATCCCACCATTCCATGGAACCTTATTAGTCTATGAGTAGTACCCACGAAAGGAACTCTTGATGGAGAATTTTTCATATTACTTGATGGAGGATTAAAAAGGTGGGGAACTTGGGAACTTTGAAGCTAGAGGAACATGATCTTCAACATGGAAATCCTTGAGGACTCAGTTTCACAAAACACTTGATTCTCATGAGTCAACAAAAGGGAGATGAATAATACCTAAATACTTGCAGATGTTGAACCTTTTGATTTTTATCACCCACTAGTTTCCAGATCTACTTCTTTCTTGAATGTGTACTTTTTAGTTCTATAAGTAATCTCTTGATAGGATCAGACTTGAAAAAGGACCATCTTCCTTCCAACTTTGTAAAGGGGAGAGTTAATTAGCAAGTGTAAAAATTTAAACTGCTACATACCAAATTTTATTTGAAAGACGAAGCCGCCACTAAGGCCTTGCACCTTAGATGTACATATTAACTCAAAATCTTTTGACATGATAACTTTATAAAGCTGGAAGGTCGACCTTTATAGATATTTTATGGATCTTCCCACATTTTTCCCAGTGAGTTAGGTTTATGGAAAGCCTGTTAATACACTATGTAATGAAACCAATCTATCTCATCCTTTTCTTAGGGAATCACGAATAAATATAAAATTATAGAAATAGAAGGAACCTTGAAATTTTGTCCTTGGAAACGGCACCACTCTAGTGTTGGCTCTCAAAATAGTACCCTTGGGAGATGAGCAGCTAACCTGAGTGGGATGGATTTGAGAGAGTTATGAATAATGAATTTTTTTGTCATTGATGGTCATAGATTTGTTCAAAACTCAACTCAATGACTCAAATCAAGGAAGTGTTTAGGAGGCACCTTCACAAAGGGGAAGTATTTACCCTGCTACTTTTGGCTCTACATGGACCAAGGTGAAAGGATCTAGTTAGGGGATTTGAATAAAGGAAATGCCTTTAAGGCCCAATTTCCTTTATGCTTGGTGTAAATAAATTTGAAGCAAGTGCAACCATGATACAATACTTCTCTCAAAAGAGTTGTCAATTGATTTATTATAAGCACTTGACAATCAAACACATATCCAAAGGCAGATAATAAACAACTTCAGATATTGTGTTTGCATAACATTGTTTGGCCAAGGCTGCTTTAAATGATATTGGATCATAGAATTGGTGGGATTCTTGGAAAATATTCTTTGGAAATGAACAAATTTAAATCATAGCTTTAGAGAATAAACATATGTTTGGTTTACGGGTATGATATTCATGGATATTCTTAGTTTGTATAAAGATAAATGGTTGTTGGTTAATTAGGATTTAGAGGGGGAGGGAAGCTACTTTTATGACCTTGATAGAGTAGTGTTCCCATGGAATGAATCCATCCTTAACTGTGATGCTTGAAAAGAACAATCAATTTAACATGATTTGTGAAATAACATTTGCATTCATTGATACTCAATTAACACAATTTTTTTCTACAGTATTCCCAATCCTAACTACAAATCATGGAGTTAGATATGAGATAAAGCACTTGCTATATTTGTCTTATACACCCAAAAGACCCTTAAAGGAATTACAAGAATTCTTCAAAAGTGATGTTGCCTATAGGATTTTACAACTAATTTTAACCATTGCAAAGTATACACTATTCTATAATAATCTCACAGTAACTAGAAGAATACAACAACTAAGAAAGACCCTTGTGTACTTGACAAAGTAAAGCCACTGCAAGATAGTAACAGAAACAATATTACCTCTTTCATTCCTTTAAAACATAAGAAAGGGAAAGTATAGCTTGATCAATCACAAGAGAGATCTCTTCTTGTAAGTTCTAGTTAGGGGACACAAACAAATGCCCTCAAAACCTGCTAATGGTTATACAATTCAACCACCTTAGCTCTTACTTATAGACTGGATACAAACAACGACTTGCTTTCAAGAAGCTAGAAAATGAAATAAAATATTGAACTTAATCAAAAAATTTCTACAACTACCCCCAATCAGCCTCCTTGCCAAAATGGAAAACTATTACAATATATACTAGATGTGTGTGTGAGAGAGAGAGAGAGAAGAAAAATCTTACCTCCTTCTACAACTACCAAAAAGAAGCATTAAAATCCTGCAAAGGAGCATGGGTTGCCTGCCAAATCATTCATTCCTTATGTCTTGTGTGTTTAGAGAAGAAAAAACACCATACTTCATCAATTCAGTGGTTAAATGACATTGGGACTACAACTTGAATTAAAATACATTTTTACCTTTTCTCCCACCAACTGTCATCAATTCATGAATATGATGATGCCAAAGTAAAGGGTTTAAAGAGACCTTTCCACCTATATAAATTTTGTTAGATTTAGAGCTGGGAATCAAAATGTGTGGCAATTTGAATATTTTTGTCGGGATGCACAAGAATTTGACACGTGGTAGCCTTTGATTGGTTCAAGTGATGGCCTCTACCGGTGTGTGCATTGCTTTTCCTTCTTCCATGTGTCTACCTTTTATTGGTTTGGGGTTCGGGATTTTACTTCCTTGGTTTTCCTTCCTTTCCTTTGTCTTTATGAAAGTATGTCATATTAAGAAATACAATCCAATAAGAATTTTCCACGTTCCTTTGCATTTCCAATCTATCCTTATATTTTTTGAGGTCCTTAAGAAATGCGAGCCAATGAGAGGGATCCACATTTCTTCAAAATTTTCTTTTAACCAGCCTTTTGGTGACCACTGCGAAGTGTGAGCCAATAGAAAATATCCACGTACTTCACATGTCATTCCTTTTGATTTTTTCCTCTAACATCCATGAAATATCAACCAATAAGGAAGCCCCACACATTTTGCAATGTCATACCTTTTGAAGCTCTTGCTGATAACTATGAAGTGGGAGCCAATAGGAGAGCTCACATAACCTCGGGCTTGTCGGACTTGTCAAGCCTTAATGGCTTTGCATCATAACCTTCTACTTCTTCTAGAATTTGAATTTTTTTTCTTTTGAAGCGCCATTGTCCTCCTTTGACCTCATTGACTTTTCTTAACCCCTGTTGTGATACGGACACGATGAATTATGAACTTAGGTTTAATCCAAGGCTTGGAGTCCGGATGATCCCATCGCCTTAGGAATTGTCAAAATGTTGACACATAGCCCGCCTTCGGTCATTAATCTATCACCGGTGGCTCTACCGATGTCGTGTTGACCTTTGAATTTGGACGGGAAAATGAGCGTCGATTAACCTTATAAACAACATGCCAATGTTTTAAACCATGCTTTCTACGGGTTTTTTGAATGCCAATGGCCAGTGCTTTTGGGCAATGGAATTTGACAACCATTTGAACATCCTAAGACCTTTTTAAATGGCCAAGTCTATTTTGAATGAATTTTTCAACCATTACTTGAGCTTTATACTTCGTGGTCGAGTTGCATACTTTTGGACCTTCAGAGATTCAGACTTTGGGAGCAGATTTGGATCATTTTATTGTTGATTTGTAGGTTCTTATGAAAGATGTAGACACAGTCCCTTTCACCCATTTGTTTGAAGCTTTTTATTTGATAAACCAGGCCATTAAACCATTCCCCCGACATTTTTGTAAATCCTTTCATTTATTTCACTAAGGCATGAATTTTATCACAAATTAAGGCTATTTCTTAAGTCGATTGATCTTTGAAGCATCGAGGCACAATAGGAAACACCATAATCAGTTAAATACATGTGGAGTCTATTAAAAAGAACATTTTAATCCAAGGATTGAAATCCAAAACCAACATCTAGGTATCTTAACTAAAATCAAAACTTGTAATACCACACGTACATGTATGAGAAAAAGAGTTCTTTGAAAATCTCAAACTATCATGTTTTGGAATAATTGAAATATTATTGGCATAAGTTAATAACTTCTAACCATCATCACCATAATACATACATGTTTAAACCAAACAAGATCATAATAGGACTTTGCCACAGTCTCATAGCCTTCACACTGCTTGCATACCTCTCTCTTCATAAGAGTTCATGTCCTCACAAAGTTACTATGCTCACTTGAAACCTCCTATACACATGATCTAGAAATAATAAACTCAGGAACACAAAATTATATCATAATCTGTCATATTCCTAATTTCATTCTTATTTACAAGGAAACTCAAAAAATATTTATAAATAATCTTGTTTTGTAGTTACACCATGACAAGATTACAGGGTTCTTTGTCTTCTTGAGACATCTCCACCTTAATTAGAACCTCCACACACTACTTATAACCTAAATAACTCCTCCTATTCGAATACCTTCTTTTCAATATCATAAAGGAGGTAGTTACGAAAAGTTTTAAACCCTAACCATGGTAAAAGATGACCATACTTATGAACCCCTAATAGGATGGGTGAAAAACACCTCATTTACACCACATTGGGTTTTTGGTGTCCCTTCACTCTATGAAATTTAATTAATTCATTTTATGAAATTTAACATTAGACTCCTCATTTTTAAGCTAGGAATTCAAATATTCAAAAGTTGTGTTTTGAAGGGAAAACCCAAAATAACCCCTCAGTAACACCCATGAAGGAACCCAATGAAGATGGAAATCATACAAAAACACCAAAAATGCCTACATGGATCTATTTCAAACCAAAACAACTTGAAACCCAAAACGTTTATGTACATGATGATGTTCCTACATCGAATATTTATTCAATCTATATAGTGGTACCTAATAATTAAATACTTAGTTGAATATTATTTTTTATTGTGTCAACTTATTATTTTCTAAACCATCAATCCCTATAATTGTTGAATTGTTTCTTGTGGGCTATTGGTCAACCATGCTTCTACGCCACTAAGACAACCTTAATCTATTTAATGAAAGAGTTTATTTCTTATTTATACCATTATACAAATATGCACATACATTTTTGAAGTTAGATTTAAATATTTAAACATTTAATCACTCCAATGCTTTCAATAGATATTAATATCTAACATAAGGTTATATGCTTACCACTACTTAAATTTTAGCTAATGTTATCGATCCCTTAGAATAATGAAACAAGAACTACTAATTATGTTGTTTAATTCTATTTTCGATCAAAGGTCAATTTTCGTATATCATACTTTATTTTTCCATGTTTTAATAAATTAGTTCAATTTCATGGAGCAAAATCTCATTTGTTACCCATTTTAACATTTGAAATATTAATTTTGAGAGCTATCACTCAAACATAGACTTGTGTCTTATGACCAACACAAATTGTTTAATTTTCGTATATCATATTTTGTTTTTCCATGTTTTAATAAATTAGTCTAAGTCTATAGAACAATTTTTTTTTATTAGAGGTAAAAAAGGGTTGAGGGGACCCTACCCCATACAAAGTGTTACCAATTCCTTACAAAGAGGCCAAGGGATTACCATTGAAGCCCAACCAAAACCCAAAGCATCACAAAACAAACAACAAAGAGATACAACCATAAAGGAAAGTATCCAACAACTAGATAAACAATGAAATAACTAACAACAACAATACAGAGAAACTAACAACAAAACAACATAGAACTAACAACAACAAACCAATATCCCATTTTCTTCGTCACTCTTTTATCAGGTCCCCCACTGAATTCATACACCATTCCATTCTTTGACAAGGGAGTCGATGGTAGCTTTCCAATACTTGTAGTTAGGCTCAGGAATCTCCACTTTGGGGCCTTTTCCTTCTTTTTCTCTTTCCTTAGCAAGTTCCATAGAATGAATCATCTCAGCTAATAGCTTGAGATGGTGGATGGTGCTTTTAACATTGAGGAGATGGACATCACGAATCTAGAAAACAACTTCTTTCATCTTGAATATCCTTTGCCATCTCCAGGCTTCTCTCATTTGCATTCTTGAGTTGTTCACTAAGAACCAAAGAAGATAACTTTTCCACTTTATCAGTTAGTTCCCTTAGATCCATGGAAACCATACTAATCTTATGTCTATTAATATCAAGTATCAAGCTGCAATGCTCAAATTCCCACATGAAAGTATGAGACTTGACACAGAGTCCTGGGTGGTAAACAATTTCGTTTGGCGGTTTTAAGAGCATGCGCAGATTTCAATGGCCTCCTCGAGTTCTTTGAACGCTTATCTTTTGAAGTGTCCAGAGCTTTCTCGCTCACCATCTCCTCACTGTTATCCCCTTCAGCAACTTCCTTATCCTTACTAGAAACCAAAAAGTCTGGGTTCCCTTCTTGGTTCTCACCCGAATCTAAGATTGTCTCCACTTCCTCAACCATCTTAGGAGCCTCCTCTGCCCTGCTTCGTTTCTTAACGCCACCTTGACTCAGGTTGGATCTGGTTCTTTTAGCCACTGGTTTTCCAAACTAGATCCTCACTAAAAATTTCCTCCTTGGGCACCGAACATTCAAAGTGAGAAGCCCCAAATTTATCATTTTTTCCCAAAAGGGGAGTTCCTAGCCTGAGAAGGGATTTGATGAGGCCTTGGTGCAAAGGTAAGGGGAAGGTACCTTTCTTGACCATGACAATAGATTTTGCAAGGGAAGTATACAGGAAGAAAGGGAAATTATAGGGCTTAACATTACGGACATGGTTCAACATAGGGAAGTGATATCCATATATCACTTTATATCGCCCTTCTAAGGTAATGTAGGACATAAACAATTGAGCAATTTCATCAAAAGGATGGGGCAAATTTCCCCGAGCATAACCATTATGAAGAGAGATAGGCGCTCCCTTACCTTGCATAAAGCATTCAATCTCCTAGGTTGTAGTCCGACTTAGGTTTGTAGATGCATCTTCCTTCCAAAGCTAAACCTTTGGGGAAATGGTAAAGGAGAAGTTGTCGCCGAACATGGCCTTCTTTCCACGTTTTTTCCATAGCTTCACTCATATTTTCATCGTAGCCATCAAAGATATTGAAAAAGGGTAACATACCAGGCTTTCAAGTAGGGTCTCGACCTCTGTGGACATCTCTTGCCTCTTCGCTAGGTTCGAGTTCTCACTAAGTCGCCCCCGCTTCTAAACATGTTCTTCTTTCTATTCTACAAACAATTACCTTCCCGATCTTATTGTTATCCATTTTAACATTTTAAATTTCAACTTTGAGAGCTCTCTTTGGAACATAAACTTACGTCTTATGACCAACACAAACCATTTACTTCTATAACTTGCTCCCACTAAATTACTCTTTTACTAACAAAGTGAGACTCTTTATTTCTCCTAATTTACATAAAAATCTTAATTAACAAAGTTAAATGTTCATTTGACCTAGTCACACATAATAAATATTGATAGTTTATTAAAAGTAGTAAATTAAACTATTACAAAAATTCCATTGAAGTACAAAAATTGATTCAAACTATTTAAATTAAAATAAGGTAATTTAAGATCCCCATTTAAAAAAAGTCTTTAGGCCACATAATTCCAAGATAAGGTGGGGTACAATTAAGATCCCCATGCCTTAAAAAAGTCTTTAGGCCACATAATCCAACTTATACATACCATTTGTGAATCATTCATATGGTATCATTTAATAAAGCATTTATTGAAGTATCAAGAACACTCTTTTAAGTATAAAAGTTTACTGATTCCCGAATTCCCTAAATGACTATCCATACAACCATGACTAATATTGTCACACTCTATATAAATGTGTGTTCTAAAAGACCATGTCCATCTAATTGGATATGTAATAATTGCCTTAGGATTTGTAACAAAATAGACAATCTAATTTCCTTAACCATAATATCAAGATGTCCTTATTTTGGATTATCTACACCACATATAAATGCGATGTTTTTAAAAAACTTAAACGCTTTTGAACCGAGCTATGAACCGAGGGGTTGATGGGACTCCACCCTTATAAACAAAGAAAGATCCGATAAAAGAGCACCAACCAAAATAGACCAACTACTGAGAAGATAACAAAACAACAATACCCGCATGACTAAAAACTACCACAACCAACGACTAAACCGAACCAAACTAATCATTATCCAAAATTTCGATCACTTCCACCTTGACGTTTGCAGAATGGGGAAGTAGGACCTGCCAAGCTCCTCCAGTAGCCATCCTACAATGTCCGCCATCTGATGGCCACCACCGACTTTGGCCATTTTAGTAGGAGGGAATAAGTCGGACAAGCTTGTCCCTCGGGTGAGAACCCATGTAGGCACTTGGACCGAGTGGGATAGTGATCTTTGAAAAGTATAAAAGGGGAAGATGACATGGCCCGGGCTCTTAGAATCACATAAATAAAAAACCACTTGCGTGAACCGAGTGAGAGAGAGATTATGCTCAAGCAACTACTCCACCAAACCGTTACACCACCTAACATGCCTCAATGACATCACCCTCGAAAAAAATAGGGTAGATAGGTTACTGATTCACCACCTCCTCGTCCAAGCCCACCCTATGAGAAGGAAAGATGAAAAATAAATCAATTGCTAGAATTTTGGCCTTGTCATGTTAATGAGGAGAAAATTAACCTAGCTCTCTTGGAGCAAGAAGATAATCAGCCCCTAAAATCCTTTCAATAACATCACAAACTGGGGTGGAACCAACCTTGAAGACCTTCCACAAATGTGACTATGAAATTGCATTAAAAAGGCCATCTCCTATTTTTCACCTTGCGCAAAACACTGCAATGTGCAAATAAGGCTCCACCATTGAAACAAGGCAAACAAGAAACAACGCACTTGTAGAGTGAAATTCAAGGCTTTGACTTAAAACCCTCCCACACGTGTCGATATTAATGAGTAATTAATCAATGTTTGGCCAACCATCTCCAATAATGATGGCTTGAAGTCCTTCCCAATCTTTAACATGCGAGGAAATTATTGCTCCGTCCCTCGAAATAGTACCAAACATTGGCCAAATAATCAGCCACCTTGTTAGCCTCCCTATAAACATGAGAGGCTTGCCAAGAATTTATTTTCGCCAACCAAAACAAGATATTATTAATGTAAAAATTTAGGGGAAATTTTCCAAACTCCCTTCCCGAATAGAATGGAGAAAGACTTAAGAATCCCCTTCGACGTGAAGACGCCATGCAACCTAGAGCCAGAGTTAGTTTCACTCCTTCCAACAAAGCTTGAGCTTCAGCTAGGTTGCAGGTATCGCCCACCAAGGGAAGGATCCTGCAATTAGAGCTTTCTCATACTCATCTCTAATATTACACCCCTCCCTTGATAATCTAGGATTACCTATATAAATGTGATACATTATCAATCTATTCAATGACTTAATTATTTAAAATTGTTTCACAATTCAATATATATAAATATTTTTGTATTTATTTGGTTACTCAAAAGAACTTCGTTTATTTATATAGAATCTAACTAGCTCAATCATATCATAACATCATATGTTATTAGTCCCAACATGCTTACTTATTTAGTAAAAAAATTTGTAATATAATAAATTATATTTAATATCATAATGTCAAATATACAAACATATATTGGTTTTAAAGGAATTTGAAACACATTGTTTTTACGAACTAATTCAAGTGATTTTTAATTTTATAGTTATTTTTAAAACAAAGGAGTTATTTTTAAGATTTTTGTGATGTTTTTTATTTGATTTTTTTAAGACAAGTTGAAATTTAAGTACCAATGCAGCAAACACATCAAATGGAATAAATTTTGAGGGAAGACAGAAAGCACCAAGACATACAAATTGGATAAGCAACTCTATATTAGGAAAATATTAGAATTATTGTTAATAATTTTCAAAATAATTGCTAAATGTATTTAAATTGATTTCTGCCAATAACACGAATGGACTATGTGAGTATAGGAAATTAGAGCAAAATGTGAGATGAAAATCACATTCAATTACTGATCAAAAATTAAAATGCACTTGAATCAACTTAAAAATTCTGTGTGCATCTAGTTTTCAAAATATGGATTTAATTAAGTCTTTTAAAATCCATTAAAAATACTCATTTAGCGGAAAATTTTGAAAGTTTAAAATGGATTGTCTTTGACTTTTCGTACTCCGATAATAAAATGGATTTACTATTAAAAATTCAACTTCATCAAAAGGAAATCGAATTAAAATATTTATTGTGCACAATTAAATAACTGCAACATAAAAATTAGAAGAAAAACAATGACACTCATATGTTTACGGGGTTCGGAAAACTTGGCCTACGTCCCCGGGTCATGATGATCATTCCATTATAAAAATTATACTAATACATGTGATCAAATGCAAATACAATCAAAATGGTGTTCTTTTCCTACCCCTATCAGACCTCCATGACCCTCTAATGGCGTCCAAAGCTTCAAAATAGCCTGGTGCCCTTTGCATAGTCTAGACAGTCAATCGATTTTTTGTCTCTATACAAATAAAATCGACCCTGATTACTTTGTTTCAATACTACGACCGGCCAGGTTGGTCGCTTTACCTTTATCTCGAAAACCAGGGTTCAAATCCCCCTCCCATTTCATTTTGATTTTAGTGGGGAAACTTTATCCCACATACCTGGGTGCAAACGGTGTGAGTCAGTTTAAATACAAAAGTCGTGGCCTTTGTTAAATGGCTACGGGGCCATTTTGTTCACCACTGGTTATCAAGCACAGTTAAGTGTGCTATGTTAGCGCTAATATTAGGTCGATCGAGTTGGTTGTTGTGCATTTTATTAACAATCGTACCTGAAATGTAACAATGAACATATCATACGTGAAATGTACAATGCATGAACGTGATAATCGCGTGAAATGTACGATGTGAACATCGAAGGGGATATAATGAAGAAGTGAAATTGGAAGAAGAGGGAAATAGGGAGAGGAAGATGGGTGTAGTAAATGGCATATGAGGGAGGAGAAGTGCATGGGAAAGGATTGAGGAATCAAAGAGCCAATGTGAAAATATATCATCTATGAAGAGCATGATATAATTTTCAATCAAAAGAAGGAGAAAACCCATGTTGAGGAAGGCGACGATGAAAGTGTAGAGGGAGATATTTTAAAATGCAAGTAGCGTATGGAAAATGTTACCTAAGCGAATGCTTGTTTGAATTTGCAGCTCTTGACTTTATTGGGTATTTAGATTTTTATTACCTAAATAATATCTGATATGTGCTCCACTTTATCATCTCGATCTCGCCTTCGTATTATTAACATGAAAAAAATGTAAAAACAAATCTCAAATTTAAATTTCAACAAATCCCAAAAATCAATTCCAACGAAATAACTACATGCAGACGTAAACAACTGATTCAGTTGGATGTGGGTCTTACTGAAGTTGATTTGACGAGCTTCATGTCTTATCTCTTGACATATTTTTGCTCATTGTTCTTGTTTTTTACTATTATTTGCAACAATGGCGTGTCTGATTGTACATGGCAAGAATAGATGAGTAATAGTGGGATTTTAATGGAGTCAAATAAATTCGAAATCAAATCTAACTAAATGGAAAGGCAATGATGTATAAGCTCTGAGTTATATATATTCAATACAAATCGGAACGATTACTTTATTTCTCACATTTTGTCATCGGAACTCACAGTGGTAAGGTACATTCAACAACCAACCATGAAGAATGTGTAATCTATCTTCCACAACATAACTTATTTTTGTAATTTCCAAGAATGTTTAAGCAAGGCATGTCTTGGAAATTACAATCATGAAATATTTGGTTATAAAAATTATATAGTATATTAATAATATTCAAATTTAAATTAGAGTTCAAATATGTTAAAAAATGTTACTTATGTCATGTGAGGGGTCGAGGTAACATATTTTAGAGATATCTAAGAATGCAAAGAGTGGTCGATCAAAATTGCAGATGTTAATAGTTGTTGTTTACGTTTTTAGCTATTGCGTTATATGGGTAGTTAGGAAAAAATGAATGTAAGGGGGATTCACTTGCACATGCTTTAATAGATAATTTAGAGTCAAGGATATGTCAAGTGGAATGAAAACCCAAGGGTAGGGGTTTCATACACAACGACGATTAGGGTTTTTATACAATTATTAGGAAAACAAATTAAATTTTTAAAAAATGGCAAAACAAATATCTAAATTTAATTCTAACAAATCTCAAAAACCAATTCCAACAAAAAAACTAAATCCAAACCTAAACAAGTGAATCAATTAGATGTGGGTCTTACTGAAGCTGATTTGACAAGCTTCATGTCCTATTTCTTGACAGGTTTATGCTCATTGTTTTTGTTTTCTACTATTATTTGCAATGATGGTGCAAACTCCGACTCCCATTTACAGTAATGGATTCATTGAGAATTTCAATAGATAAATTATTAAAAGTAAACATGGCCATTTTGATTTATTCATGTTTCCTTCATGTGATGTGTAAATGCAACCAACAAAATATGGTCGTTGATACAGACCAACATATGAATGACACTGATTACTGTCAGGTTCATTGATACAAACCAACATATGAGCAACGAAGATTATAATATGAGCCCCAGGATTTCTACCTATAAATGTACACATTTCAGCATAAATTTCGTTATGAATACAAAACTTGATATGGTATTGTTGTGTTTTGTCTTATCTATATGTATTTTTTCCATGGTAATGGTATAGACATGCCCTCTAATTCTATTGGTTGAAAAAGTAAAAGATAAAAAATGCACTCATTCCTTTAGTTGAACAAGTGAATACAAAAGACAAGTATAAATACAAGTATTTCAGGGTTTTGAAGGAAGTGAATCAGTTAATTTGTTGGAATTGTAATCAAAATACAAGCAAGATCCATTGAGTCGAGGTATGTATTTCAATTATTGTTATTGAATGGCACTTATAGTTGATGAATTTGTGATTTGTTAATGTTGAATGTAAGTGCAAATGTATTGCAGTGGGAGTGTGTCACAAAATGTTGGGAAACAATATGCCGGAGGTGAGCGAGGTTGTAAACATGGTGAAGTGGTTTAAGATCGGAAAAGTGAGATTGTTTGAGGCCCATAAAGAAGCCCTAAAATCCTTGGCAAACATGGGCATTGAAGTAATTGTGGAAGTGGGCAATGACGAGCTTCAAAAATAACATGCGATCGGGTTGTAATGAACATGTGGGTCAACGACAACGTTCATAACTTATATCCCACCACAAACATTAAATATGTTTTTGTGGGAAACGAGGTGTTGAACCATAGAAACAAGCAATACATGTAATATTTTGTTCCCACCATGTGAAACATTCAAATGGCAGTGAGGAATTCAAATCTGCAAAACATAAAGATCTCCACCACCCACGTAACTTTCGTATTGGGAAATTATTACCCACCTTCTCAGGGAGACTTTCACAACAATCTCAAGAACCAATTTCGTCCTCTGCTCATCTTTCAGTCCAACAACGGGTCTCCTTTCCTAGCCAACATGTATCCAAAATTCAGCTAAGTGGACAACAAGGCCGATATATCCCTTAACTATGCACTTCTTAAGCCCTTTGTGTTATGCAAATATAGTCATCAAAATATGTTCATTGATATGGACCAACATACATGAATGGTGATGATTACTGTCAGGGGCATTGATATAGACCAACATATGAATGACGAGCGAATACAATATGTTGTCAAAAGACCCCTGGGATTTCTTCCTGTAGACATGCCTTTCAACGTAATAAAATTGTAATGCGCAAAAGAGGGTGTCATTTCACATAAATAATCCTAAAATATTTAAACATGTTCTAAAAAATATCTAGTAGACTCTAAAAGGACGATTCATAATATAATATGACATTGTATGTATATACTCATCATCAGATGCCCTTGCATATTTGGAAGGGCATGACTACCAAGATGCATCAACAATAACATTATTATAATTTTGTCAGTGTATGTCGGACGACTCATTCGTGACAGAGACAAAGACCGACATCATCGTGAGGTAGTTTCGACACTGATGCGGCACAGAGAAAGGTGCATCAGTTCCATCTAGATGGGCACAAAGAAAACCTATGGTCAATATTCGTGTGCTAGAGGATGTTGAAACACCGAAGGGGATCTTTAGAGGGATTCATATTTGAGGGTTAGAATTTTCAATAATGTGACTAGTGATGCAGGTTCTTCCTCGTGTCACTTAAATGAAAGATCGGAAGGCTTAAAGTTGAGGTGGATAATTTTGTTGAAGATATTATTGAATCATGCGTTGGCGAGTACCATGAGGAGAAAAAGAAGAGCTATGACGACGTTTGTTGGGGATCATGCTCTATCAAGCCCACCGAAGCGCGATAGTGAAGGTGACACATCAAAAAACATGTTATTGAGGCAACAAGTCATTAATGAATGGAAAACAATTCGACAGGGACCTAAACACGAAATTCATGTTGTTTATGTGGACAATGATGCATAACTGCCGTAGGACATTTATGGATGCGATGATAAGACTGTTAGAACGAAGTGGTTGTCATCCCCTTTATATTATTTCGAGAATGCCTTTTGAGTAAAAATACTTATTTCTAATAAATCCGTATAATAATTTCTTCAACTTATAATCGTAACATATAAAAAAAATGTTTAACTTAATATAATCCAAATCTAATTAATTAAAATCCGTAATTAGTTTTGTACTTTAAATTAAAATATCCAAATGAGGTAACTTAGTTTAGTCTAGAGAAACCATAAAAAAATCAGATAATAGTGTCAAAGAGTACAAACGAAGAGATACCAAAAAAATTAAAATAAAAAATCACATACAAATAATATAATTATTTGATTTTAGAGGGATAGTTATTAGTTTTGTAGTTGTTGTTGATAAGGGGCGTGATTGATTTTGTAAGTGTTGGAATATAGATGAAGCATTACATTTAAAGGTTCTATCTCTACATTTGAAATTTGTTACAAATTCGTACATATACATTTGTAAATCTTATATCATGAGTGGTAACGTTTTGGAGGCTATTTTATTTGAACTAAACATGAATACATGAAAACTTTCGTACATTTGCAGATTTTATATCATGAGTGGTAGTCTTTTGTGGCCAAGTATTTTGGCACTAAACATGAATACATTTATACATTTCATACTGCTTTGGATACAAGAAGTTTGAGTAAGGTAGTAGTGGAGGTGTTATCAAAGTAGAGGCTAGTATTTACGATGGGTTGATTTTGTTGAGTGATATTAGTCTCGAATGCTTTGGTTAATGATGAATTTACTTGGGAAGTCTATATGGAGTAGCCATGTGGATATGCAAAAGAGAGCAGAAAGCATCTAATGTGCTGCCTCAAAGAGGTGTTGTATAGATTGAAGTGTGCTCCCATAACCTGGTATGCTATGATTGATGACTATTTCTTGTAGAATGGGTTTCAAAAGTCTTCAAAAAATTCAAATATGTTCTTTTTAAAAATTTATGTTAAAAAATAATGATAAACAATAGGCCTCGTCGAGGCCAAATGCGAGACTCGCGAGTCTTGACACGAGACTCGTTGAGTTTGCCAAATTTTCCCCAAGCATTTGCACAATGTTTCATAAAGTTTGTGGATGCGAAATTGAGGGCATGTATTTGTGGATGCCTAGAGAATTTCTTCCTTGAGTTTTAATTCAAGGAAGAACAGAGCAACAACAACCACTTTTTCAGCTCACAACCCAAGGAAATACATTCATAAAAACTTGATCAAATTTAAAG
This sequence comes from Taxus wallichiana var. yunnanensis, assembly GCA_018340775.1. NCBI lineage: Eukaryota > Viridiplantae > Streptophyta > Pinopsida > Cupressales > Taxaceae > Taxus > Taxus wallichiana. The sequence goes on along the minus strand of CM031237.1, from coordinate 740,000,981 downwards.
CCAGATGCAATACACCACAATGGTTGTTCATAGATTGAATACTGCTCCTGAAAATGAAGCATCCTTGCAATCAGAATCTTGTATATCATGGTGGCTCTCGGGAAGCAGTGGGGACTTGTTGTCACTCTTTTCAGATGTTGCAAGAGTGTCTGAAGTCATCAATTATGTTGTGATGGATGTCCGCACCCTATTCTAAAGCTCCCATTTTGGCACAGGTTGGGAGGATGTTGACAAAGGTTGTGGAGTATGGAGTTATAGTTGACAATTGCATTTACTTAAAATCTTCAACAACCTTTTCAAAAAGCCCATTTTGTACATATCTTGCAATCATCGCATTCCATGAGACCACATCTCTTTGACACATTTTGTCGAACACTTCATGTGCATCATGTATGCTTCCACATTTTGCATACATATCTATCGTGGCATTTGCAACTATAATATTTGACAGAAAACCACTTTTCATTATGCTTTGATGGACGTCCATAGCTTGTTCTACAACTCCTATTTTAGCACAGATAGGGAGGATGCTGACAAAAGTTATGGAGCTTGGCTTGAAACTTGCCGATTGCATTCGTTTAAAAATTTTCAAAGCCTCTTCAACAAACCCATTTTGTGCATATCCTGCAATCATTGCAGTTCATGAAATCACATCTCTTTGAGACATTTTGTCAAACAGTTGACGTGCCTTGTTAATGCTTCCACATTTTGCATACATATCTACCTAGGCACTTGCAAATGCAACATCTCACAAGAAACCCCTTTCAATTATTTTTTGATGGATGTCCATGCCATGTTCACCCATTTTGGCACACACTTTGGGGGATTTCTTTGGAAAAGGTAGTGGAATTTGGCTTGATTCCTGCCAATTGCATTTGTTTAAAAGTTTTGAATGCCTTTTCAACAAACCCATTGTGTGCATAACTTACAGTCATTGCGGTCCATGTGACTACATTTCTTTCAGGCATTTTGTCAAATAGTTCACGTTCTGTATACTTCCACATTTTGCATACATATCTACTAGGGCACTCGCAACAGCAACATCTGACAAAAATCCCTTCTCCACTGTACTTTTGTGGATATCTATACCCTGTTTCAAACCAACTATTTTGGCACAAGCTAGGAGTATGCCAAAAAAGGTGAACTGATCAGGTTCAAACCTTGTTGGTTGCATCTGGTGAAACAGTGTCAATGCTTGGTGAGGATGCCCGTGTCTAGTGTAAAATGCAATTATGATATTCCATGAGACGAGGTCTCATTCGGTCATTTGGTCAAACACTTGGCGAACACCTGATAAACTTCCACACTTTTCATACATGAGTATAATGTTATTTTGTAATAGTTTATTTGTGGCAAACTTAAATTCCCTCTGATTGCTATACGAGTGAATTTGCTTACCATCTGAAAGGGTTTTCTTGGAAATGCAGGTAAACAGAATGTGTAACGCCTCTTTCAACAGATCACCTCTACATAGTATTGTTAGACTGAGATTGAGATCCGAAGCGGATGGCATTGGAAATGTGCATTGTTTGTCAGTCTACTTCTACCACAATGACACTGTCATCATTTTCATACTCAAAATTAGTTTTATTGGTGTTTATTAATTATTTGTGTGAATTACAAAGAGCCAAAGAAGTGGATGTTGACAAAGAGATGCAACGAACGAGCCCTGTTGTAGAAAAAAGAGATCTACTCGGGGTGTGATACAATTTGATCAAATAGTAAATCAGAATCTAGTTGATGAAGAAATGGCAGGAACAAAACCTTGTTATGCTACAAGAGTGTCTGAAGTCATCATTGAAATCCTCCAACAACACTTGATAACAAATGTTTCTTCAGATCCTTGAATTCCAGGGAGCAGACACACTCACCAGTGTCTGCAAATCCTTAAGCTTTTTATAGCACACACCCACTATGACTCTCTCGAGCCCGTAAAAGCCCGTCCCATGAAAAATTCAATCCCTTTGACTATGGGCAGTAGTAATGTCAAACCCATCTTCCCACGAAAAATCCTTCACACTGGAAAACTTGATCCAGTAATTATAGAAATGAAAGACTTCACTCTATGGAGTTCTGAGGATCCCAAACAATGGTGCCGGGACAAAATTCTCGAGCCCTTTTGCACCGGCGAACGCCATCTCCATGTCAAATATTTTTTAAATAAGTCCCCTGTACACCTTAAAAAATCCATCGCCGCAATGCCCTAAGCCTGCGTAAGCTTTACTTGGGGAATGAAATAAAAGACTTTTAAATGTAATAAAAATATGTTGAAAGGGTATAGAAGAAAACTTGATAGCGTTGTACACAACACAACACAATAAAGGGAAGATCAAAGAAATTAATTTTATTTTATTTTATGATCGTCTTTTTCTTCAAGGTGGCATAATTTGGCCCTTTCAAGAGACGAGCATTGGAGAGAAGCAACTTGGGTGAGGACATGGCTTATATCACCTCGTACTGCATCAATTGTGATCTTTCGCATGCAATTCGTTCTTTCTTCTTCATGGTTGTGCTCTACGTGAAGGGAATTTATACTTTACGCAAGTTTGTACCAGTAGCCTTTCCAATGCACTCAAGTCTCTCCTTGGTCTTCACAAACAACAATGAAATGGTTTATCCTCCTTGGTTGTATTGATTTACACGTTGGTCTCCTTCTAGCGCCAAATAATGGTCTTGTGAACAACACTCACAATACACAAAAAATCCATGCTAGTTGACTTGCTGCGCCATGAAACCACTACATGCAAAAAAGGTAGCTAATTTACAAATGCATGGTTTTGTTTGGTTTTAAGTGTTTTTCTATTGTGAAGCCTCAATTTGGTAGGATTATGATGTTTATCACACTGTCTACTGTAGATACAACCGAATATCTGCCAAATTTACAGCTCACTTAGCTACAGATTTATACGGCTTGTTTGCAGACAGCTACATCAGCCAAAAAAAGTGAAGTAATGAAATATTCTATAATGGCATTCCTCCAGTTGATAATTGAAGAACATATTTGCCATGCAAAAATTTGTGATTGTAGTGTGGGTAGGCACTGATGACATATACACTGGATAAACATTAGAATATCTTTTGTTGGAAAATCTAATTATCAACAAATTAATTTAGGAGGCTGGAAACAGTAATTCGGCACCAAACAGCCTTAAAGATCCTTAGCTGCACCCATGGCTGCCCTCTATGAATGAACTAAACTCTAATATAACTAAAATGAAAGTGGAGGAATGGGCTATATAACTAAAATGCTGGCCTTTGTATTTGCACAAATTGTTTTGCATACAAGAACGAGTTTTTCCTAGGAGAATTGGTCCTAGAGCTCATCTAGAATTAAGAAGATTAGTACGAAGAGTATTAATTTCCTTATAACTCCATCATGGTTAGCAATTAGTTATTGGAAAACAGACAAATGCATCAGCAGCAACGACCTGTCTTAATAGCAATTCAAGTCAAGGCCAAGGAAATTCTGTTGCCTTGATTATGGTGCTGCCTACCATTAAATTAGAGAATATCTGAACAAAAGAAGAAATGGATCAATACTGTTAAGCATGAATAGTTACATGAAAATGATGAAAACCAAATGCATCCTATATAGGCCCATCCACTAAAAAATTGAGGCTTCACAATAGAAAAACACTCAAAACCAAACAAAACCATGCATTTATGAACAAATATATTAGTAACAAAACGAGGCTCATTTTTAAGATATAACACAAATCAATATCAATATCAATTGCTCCTCAAAAGTGGGCATGCAACTGGAGTTCACCCTGACAAAAACAGTAAAAACAACATTAAAAAGGTAAAAATGTCACAACCCATGTCCAAACTGTCAAAATACAGCAAAAAAATGAAACGAGATAACAACAAAGTCTTTGGCTAATATGTAAATTAGCTACCTTTTTTAATCCTAGAAAAACATGTAGATAATATTACAGGGCTTGCTGCAGATTAGGCAAAGTAGAACCACCTACGAATAATAATGGAAAATAAATTAGTGAAATAATCTAACCTACAGATAACAATGCTAAATAATTTAGTGAAATAAATCTAAAAAAATATAAGTAGGCTAAATAAATTAGTGGACTCACTCAAATAACTACGGCCACTGCAGATTCAATTCATTTCAAACTGTATCTATAATGTTTTGTGGACACCTTTCGCCCGAGCCAAAATGAGATACAAGATAGTACAATCAATACACACAAAAGGACTATACAAAATGAAAAAGGTTGGAGTAAAGAACTATCAAGAGATGCTTTCCTCGTCATCTCCAAGTACTAGATTGATTGTAAGCCTTTCTCTTGCAAATCCTGCTTGCCATGCATCTTTCCGTTTCCTTAAAGCATCCCTTTTCTTTTGCTTTTCATTCCAAAGAAAAACAGGCTTCCTGAAAAACAGTTCAATGTCATGACTACTCCATGGTATTATAAGATAGGGCTTTAACAAAACAACCCATCAATATATAGGCAGCAATGCATACTATACATCTGATTTTATCAAGTCAACATCATGCTAACTCTCCAAACACACAGCAAAAACGTTTCTTGGAAACTGAAGATAAAACTTGATTCCTTCTTATCACTGCATGTTTAATATTATACAATTTGTTATAGTGAAAGCCTGTGTTTACAGTTTGCTTCACTTAGCATCACCAATAATCTGCACAAGAACATCATCCTTGTTTGAAATGATGGAACCGGTTCGCATCTCTCACAACAATTTCTCTTGACACAATCTTGGAGATAAACTTGGCTGCAGTGTGGCAGTCATCACATACTCGGAGGTTCTTGACCACTGTAAGAGTTGTTCCAGGGGATGTGTTTACCAATCCAAATGCAATTGCCAACTTCTCACTATGGTGGCCAAGGAATAATTCCTTTTCCTCCTCCTCAACATCACTCAGTACCTGTCTTAAATCTGGCAAATACCCTGCTGCCTTCATCTCCCCTGACAATTTCTCTAGCTTTGCATGGATATCTTTTGTTTGTTGGTGTGACCTGTCTCCTACACAAAAAACATGTACCATTTTACGGACTTCAACCCAACTACATCCAGGTATCTTTTTAGTTCCTCTATCTTTCATCAATCTCCTTACCTTTTTAACATCACCCCACCTGCCCACTTCTGCATAGATGTTTGACAGGAGAACATAAGGTGCAGCATTTTTAGGATTCAACTCAAAAAGGAGAGTTGCTGTAGATATCCCAAGTCCTATATTCTTATGTGATCTACAAGCGCCAAGCAAACACACCCACACAACCGAGGCAGGTTTAATTGGCATTTTGATAATAAAGTTTAGAGCTTCCTCAATATAGCCAGCGCGACCAAGAAGGTCAACAATGCATATATAATGATCCATTGTAGGCATTGTGCAATAAGGGTCACTCATACCATTGAAATATTTACAGGCCTCATCAACTAAACCTCCATGGCTGCATGCAAATAAAACACAAACTAAACTTACATGGTCTGGGTATGTTCCTGAGTGCTTCATCAGTTCAAATAGTTTTAGAGCATCTTTACAAAATCCATGCATTGCATATCCTGCAATCATTGCATTCCATGAGACTGCATCTCGTTGAGATATGTTGTCAAACAGTTTACGGGCCTTCTATATGCCTCCACATTTTGCATACATGTCTACCAGGGCACTTGCAACTACCACATCTGACAAAATTCCACTTTTGATTATGCTTTGATGGATGTCCATACCCTGTTCCAATGCTCCCATTTTGGCACAGGCCGGGAGGATGCTGATAAAGGTTGTGGAGTTTGACTTTACACCTGCCACTTGCATTTTCTTGAAAGTTTCCAAGGCCTTTTCAACAAGTCCATTTTGTGTATACCCTGCAATCATTACAGTCCATGAGACTACATCTGGTAAAGGCATTTCTTTGAAAAGCCTTGAAGCCTCGTCAAGAACACCATTTTGTGCATATCCCTGCAATCATTGCATTCCATGATACTACATCTCGTTTAGAAATTTTGTCAAACACTTCACGTGCCTTCTGTATGCTTCCACATTTTGCATACATGTCTACCAAGGAACTTGCAACTACAACATCTGACAGAAATCCACTTTCGATTATGCTTTTATGAATGTCCATGCCATGTTCCAAAGCTCCCATTTTTGCACAGGCTGGAAGGATGTTGGCAAAGGTCGTAGAGTTTGAGTTTACACCTGCCAATTGCATTTGCTGAAAAGTCTCCAGGGCCATTTCCACAAACCCATTTTGTGTGTGGCCTGCAATCATCACATTCCATGAGACTGCATCTCGGCTAGGCATATTTTTGAAATGCCTTGAAGCCTCATCAAGAAGATCATTTTGTACATATCCTGCAATCATTGCATTCCATGTGATAGCATCTCGTTGAGACATGTTGTCAAACAGTTTACGTGCCTTCGTTATGCTTCCACATTTTGCATACATGTCTACCAAGGCACTCCCAACTACAACATCTGACAAAAATCCACTTTCTATTATGCTTTGATGGATGTCTATACCCTGTTTTAAAGCTCCCATATTGGCACAGGCTGGGAGGATGCTGGCAAAGGTTGTGGAGTTTGGCTTTACAGCTGCCAATCGCATTTGCTTAAAAGTCTGCAAAGCCTTTTCAACAAGCCCGTTTTGTGCATATCCAGTAATCATTACAGTCCATGACGCCACGTCTCTTTCAGGCATTACTTCAAAAAGTTTTAAAGCCTTGTCAAAATTACCATTTTGTGCATATCCTGCGATGATTGTAGTCCATGTGATGATATTTCTATGAGGCATTTTGTCAAACAGCTCCCATGCCTTGTGTATGCTTCCACATTTTGCATACATGTCTATCAGGGCACTTACGACGACAACATCAGATAAACATCCACTTTCAATTATGCCTTGATGGATGTAGATACCCTGTTCCAAAGCTCCCATTTTGGCACAGGCTGGGAGGATGCTGGCAAAGGTTGTGGAGTTTGACTTTACACCTGCCAATTGCATTTGTTTAAAAATCATCACGGCCTTTTCAACAAGTCCATTTTGTGCATACCCTGCAATCATCACATTCCATGAGACTACATCTGGTTGTGGCATTTGTTTGAAAAGCTTTAAAGCCTCGTCAAGAACATCATTTTGTGCATATCCTGCAATCATTCCACATTTCGAATACATGTCTACCAGGGCACTTGCAACTACAACATCTGAGAAAAACCCACTTTCCATTATGCCTCGATGGATATAAATACCCTGTTCCAAAGTACCCATGTTTGCACAGGCTGGAAGAATGCTGGCAAAGGTGAACTGATTGGGTTGGACATCTGTTCGTTGCATATCATTAAACATTGTCAATGCCTCATGAGGACATCCATGTCTTCGGTAAGCTGTAATCATCACATTCCATGAGAAGCTGTCGCGTTCTGTCATTTCGTCAAACACTTCACGTGCATCTAACAAACTACCAGATTTGATATACATGTTGATAAGCTTATTTTGGAGAAATGTGCGTGTAGCAAATGCAAATCCCCTGTCAATGATGAAAGAGTGGATTTTCTTACCCTCTGAAAGCGCATTCCTGGCAATGCAGGTGTTCAATAGTTGAAGATATGTGTTAGAGTCTACAGGGGGATTGTGTGTGGAAAGCACAATGTCCACAACATCCTTCAACCGACCCTCTCTACACAGTGCTCCCAGATTGAGATTGAGATTGGCAGCGGATGGCATCGTGTGATTATACTTGAAGCCTGTCTTGTTCATTTTAATTCCAAAAAATAAAAACGTCCTCAAAAACTGTGAAGAAGCAAAAACGTTTAGACGGGCGTCAAACCGTCAAATTTACCAATTTTTCATAACCTCCAATGCATGGAGTAGCCACATGCCATTTGAAGGCGGTTGTATACGATGTGTCACCTTCACGAGCGCCCTGACTTTGTGCATTGTCGAGTTTTATTGTACATGCCATCTGTAATGAAAAAGCCATTTCTTTTATCTATGTACAGCGACCTTTTCCGGTTTTGAATTGCAGAAGCCTTCCTGATTGAGAAAAACATGAACTAGTATTTTCTTTTTTAACGTTGGTTGCAGATGGAAAATCGAAATTTCAGATGTATATGGATGTTTCTGTTATCCTCCCTATTGGCGCGCCTGCAGAAACGCCTTTATCCGTGGAATCTCAATTGTCTCTGAGAGGTATGCAGAGAAATAAGCTTTGAAAGCTTTCCCACCGACAAACAACTATTTCAAATTTTACAGCATCTTCTGTTTTAGATTTCTACTGTTTTATGAGATTTTTGAAGTAACAACAGGTTTTTAGCCAGCGCTCATAACATGTATAAGTGCATGTCGACAAAATGGAAATATGGACCGCCTGAGACTGAAGCAACAGTCATTACATCCCTATTACCCATTGTCTTTTTGTACTTACATCATGTAATGATATTGCTATTCTGTTGGATTACTTTCACCAAACAATGCTCCTTGAACTTTCAGCCTTGGTGTGTCATCCGAAGATTTAATTTTTATCATTTAACCATAAATCATTACAAAAATTTGTAGATCAGAAAGTCATCTGCTCACAGTATGATATGTATATTGTATAAATATATATAAAAACACAACTGTAAAAATGTGTGAACTTAACAAAGGTTGTCCTAGGATAATAACAAAGATTGTCAAAAGGGAAAGGTTTTAACATACCAGTAATGACACTGTTAATTGAGGATCCACCAGTTGGAATATGACGAACGGGTGAAAATAAGGTCGCAACCACAGATTGATGTGTTGTATTCATGCATACCTGTACAATACAGATAATGTTCCTCTTATTTACAAATATAAAATGGATCAAGAATGACAACTCCTGTATTTCTGATAGCTGCTTGTAGTTCAAACAATGTTCTGTTAAACTGGAGAGCTTGCCTATCGAGGCTGGAATGGGGCTGTGGATTCTGTTTCCGGCGATGGAAACCCACTGCACATTGATCAAATTGGCGAAGGAAGACGGTAGCGCCTTGTTCAACTCGTCGTGGAACCCATGATGTCCTTCTTGCACGACACGACTCCTACCTCATCCTCAATGACACAGAGGAGAGGCGTACATGGTGGTGAAACAGGATTTCACGCAACAAAATAAACAGCCCAGATTTAGCAGAAGTCGACGATACGGTGCATAAAGTCGACGGTCTCGATTTTGGCTTGATATCTGACTGTGTCATAGGGCGGGCATGTTTCTACCAGAGAACACACCTTTCGGCGTAAAAAGTTATATAGACACGTATATAGGCCAAGCTATGTGGATTGTAAAGGTCGAGTCGTTGGGAGATATAAGGTAGGCGGTTGAAATAAAATGCGTGGCAAATACAATGTGCCAAGTTTTATGTTGATTCACCGCGGGCTATGTGGTCGGACGAGTTCAAATGAATAAGGTCGAGTTGTCATTGTTGATATGTTATTAATTATGGAGAGAAGCCCGAACAATGTGATCAAATCAGTCATGTGGCATTCATATGGGTCTCGAGCATTTCCAAACATATAGTGACATGGTGAATAACTAGCAATCATAACGCACGTGGCGTGTGCGATGGGAACGCCGAAACGGATATTGGTAAAGAGCAAACTAAGAATTGTTTGAAATGAAGAGAAGAAAACAACAGAAAACAATGCATTCTAAAAGCGACAACATTTGCGAAACGCAAGATGTAATTAAGAAGCGGTAAAGAAGATAATATTATTTAGTATAACAAACCAAATATGTACATAGGTGTTTGATGCAGAAGAAGAAGCGGAGGGGAAGGCCCGAAAAAGGCGAACTAGGAAATGGCGAGATTGCTATGCGTGGAGGATGTTACGGGGGCGGGTAGTTAGAGACGGTGAAGGTTACGAGGGACGGCGGAAGGGATTGGAGGCGAAGCTCTTCTTGTTTTCGGAATTGCAGGAGGGAGGCTGAAGAAATTCTCGAGTAACGGTCAAAGGAGAAGCGAGGGGAGATATGAATCTTTCCAAGAGGAGGGCGCGCGAAAGAAGCGGTAAAAGTAAGACACTGGTCTCTCGGTGGATCAATGTCTATTGTGGCATGACAAGGGTGAGTCCTTGGGCTTTGTGAATCGATAACCCCGAGGCCATTTTAAAAGCGGTGTGTATGCACGGAACCTCTTGAAATGGGGGGAATGGGGATGTGGGAGGGATTTGACGGATTCCACGGTGGACCGGAATAGCGATCAAAGTTGACAATAACAAAAGAAGGCAAAGAAGGTGGAGCCGAGGAAGGGGAATAAACAATGTCAACGATAGTGCCAGTTGCGCCATTAACAAGCCCGGTAGCAATCCATAAATTAGCAGTGAGCATGATTTTTTGGTCTTTGCAAAGGAGCACTATTTGTTCTAGTTGGTCGTCATCAGGATCATTGTAGTCACTTCTTCTTGTATTCAGAGCAATGGACAAGGCAACTGGAGAATTGAGTTCCTTCAGCATTTGTAAATTGTGGTTTTTAACAAGAATATTTGTTGAGAAGAGGTGGGGGGCATTGTGGAAGTATAAAAGTTCTTGTTGTGAGAGGCATGAGTCGGTGCGGGACATCAAAGTCTCCCAATCTGGAAGGGTGGCCACACCGTTTCGGATGTTGAGAAGCAAATTGCGAAAGGAAACTTGAGTCGGAGCAGAGCCTTGTTGTCGGAATATAGACGTTAACGAGATTGAATTAGGAAATTTGCGCGAAAGGATCCCTTTGTAGGAGTTGCGGCATATAGTGGAATGTCCATAATGGGTGGAAGTTGACCAAGGTCCCCAACCAGAATCATTGATTTATTTCCGAAGGGGGAAGTACGGAAATGCGAGAAGGCCTCACGCTTGGCGGAGTCAATTTTTGTAAGAAGTTTAGGACAGATGAAGCTCATTTCATCAATCAAAATGTATGTAACATGTTTTAAAGAGTCTTGGAAGGAGGCCAAAGCTTGGCCTTCAAGGGGTTTTAAATCTCTAATGGGAATTTGGAGGCTGGAATGAATGGTCGATGCAGAAATGTTAAAAGCGGCCACGCTAGTAGGGGCGAAAGCAAAAGAAGGGCGAAATGGCGAGGGTAGCGAGGAGGAGAAGGCGAGGCCAGGAGAGAGTGGATAAGGAATGACTTGCCTGTTCCTGCAGTTCCTTGAATAATGAGAAGAAGGGGTGGTAGGCTGTGTGTTGAGGAAAAGTGGTGGAGTATTGTAGTGAAGGCTAGTTGCTGGTTATCGGAAAAAGTCGACAAAGAAGGCAAACTAGATGGATTTGTATGGTCAAGGCAATAATTAGCCCTAGAATTCTCGACAAAAGAGGGGCGATGTCAACCAAGTGAACCGGAACGTTGTTTGAGGACCAATCATAGCGGGAGTCATATTCTCGAAGGCCAAGCATTTCCAGATGGTCAAGACCTTCAGAATGTCCCGAGACGGATGCCTGCCAAAAGTTGCCATTCATAGATTCTCTCGCTTATGCGCATTGGAGTGCGTGTCGATTCAAATGATCCATCACGGAGATGTATCGGAGTTCCGTGTATGTTCTTCTAACATGCCACGGTTTGTATGAGCTTTTGAGCAGGCCCCGATTGGAAGTAACAACATGCGGTGAGGAACCGATATACGAAGGAATGTTCGGAAAGGCTTTATGCAATGCGGAGAGCTCGAGACCAGCGAAAAGGTGGAAAGCCTCTATATTAGTTGGCGAGAATGATGGAAAACCTTGGGTACATGCGGACAATTGCTTTGGTGTAGTGCGTTGTTTCCATTTTCTTTTTTCGGTATTTCTTTGTAATTCCACTCTCGAGCAATTTGGATAAGGAAAGGGACTCCATTGATGGTGGGCGGACAAGGTACGCATCAGAAAGCTGCGATGTATCTTGTTCTGAGTAGACGATGCGGAAGGCGCTAAGTATTTTTGCCCACATTTAAATAGACGGTCTACCGGCTGGACACAACAAGAGGAAGTTTGAGAAGCAAGTGACAAGCTTCTTGTGCACTTATGTCATGTTCAACAACACTTTCAGTGAGCATCTTCCGTATTGCAAAAGACGAAGGGAAATCTGGGTTAGCATGCAAACAAAGCCTAGACAACATTTGGTGGTATGTCTCAGAGCGTTGCTCTGCTTTAGAGGCATACTTTGCAATGTATTTAAGAACAACGTGCCGAGATAGTACAGGCTGACAGTCAATGTTGGCTCTCCATATAGCTAGCATGGCTTTATTGTGAATGTTTAATCTGTCATCATTCCTGAAAGGAAGGTATTTAACGCTTTTGTTGGCATCCATGGTCAAGGAAGAAAAATCCTGTGTTTCCCGAGGAGAACCTTTATGTGACATATAGTTACGGAACCTTTTTTTTTTCGGAGACATGTTTGTGTAGAACATTTGGTGTGGCCAGAACCCGGTTTATAAGTTCCTCGAGTCGTCTTTGAGGTTGGAAGCAAGCGGGGATCATCCTCGAGATCTTTGAAAGAATGTAGGTCTGCGTGCGAGTGCTCTAGGGTTCCACGCTTGAAACATATTGATCAAAGTATAGTATTGTTGTTTTCAATGAAGCATTGTCATTCGATCTATTGTGTCGACATTGGGGAGCCTTGAGCAAAGAAAGCGTGAACATGTACGAGACCCTCTATGTTGCCATTCGTACCTAAAGGAAAAAGGTGGTTAGAAATAAAGAGAAGCAATAGAGTGGCAAACGAACCATTTAATTTTGTTTACCTGTACCAGTAGTCCTTGGCTCCAAGGTGTTTCTGCAGGACCTCCTCGCGGAATATTGTGAACCTCTGGTGCAAGTAAGCAGAAACACGATGGGGGTGGTCGATAATGTTGTTTGTTCTAAATCTTTGTGCGAACCCCGACGATCGGGAGGCGGAACACGGCATACTGGCTATGCAAATCGGGCCATTTAGTATCTGCGGCACTAAGAGTGAAGAAGAACGTAGGTGCGCCCAATTGTTGACCATGTCGATATCTCTCCTCTATATTTGGACCAAAAGGAGCATGTTCCACGTAGGTTATTTCCAAACCGCATCGAGGTCTGGAAGCGAATATGCGGGGTCTTGAGAAATTTTTTCGGAGGTCGGCTATAGTTGGCGGTATGTCATTTTCTAGGTTTTGTTGCATGAAAAGCGGCTTGTAGATTGGCTCTATGCCGCATGATGAGGTTAAGCAAAAAAAGCAGCAGGGGTGGGAACCGAAGCGGTTATCATGGAAGCGGATTAAATGGAGGGCATATTCATGGAAAAGTACCTCTTTCATGTGAGGTTGTCTAAACATAGCCTTACCTTTAGGAAACAAAGTTGGGAATGCCATGGAAAATAGACCCTCGGTGGTGTATTCATTTATGGGAGAAAGACTCATGCGGCCGAGGCATGGTGGAAGGCATGTTTTGATCATGGGAGAGAAGAAGGCATGAGATATGCTCGTCTTCGGTGCGAGTTGTGGGCGGAAGGGACGAAAAAGAAGAAGAGTGGCGTCAATTAAATTGCGAGAGAGAAGGATCATCGCCGGAATCGGGTGTGACATCGTCGAAGAGGTGGATATGTCCATCGGTATGGAGTTGAGGGAGGAGGAAATATTTGTTTGTTGTACGGGAAGAGCGTTGAGGGCTTCATTGTCAACAAGAACATCCTTGTAGTACGGGTCATGCAAAATTTTGTATTGAAGTGCCTGCCATACACGAGATCTACTAACGTAGAAATCGTATTTTGTTTGTTGGGAGCCTGCCTTTTGCCAGAAGCGAGATCAAATCACCGAGGCGTCGAGGAGGTACTTTGCTTTATGGTAGAGATATCTTGGGGAAGCTTATAGTGTGCCCAGAGTATTTGTATTGTCCACCACGTGCATGGGTTACTTGGAGAATTGGGTTAACTCTAGCAATCAACATTTCTTCAACTTGTGTCAAAGATTGTAGTACAGATGGCTGGACACCAGGGTCCATGTTGTTCCAAGAAGAAAATCGGTGTCCTTGTTTCTCAAGCCTGCACCTGGAGCAAAGGATAGATCCTGAACAACACCTAGTTTGAATGCCAGGGTAATTCTCCAAACAGATAGTGCATGTGCTTGCATGGAAAGGGAATCTAGCCTTTTGCGGAAGCGCCTTTGTGCATCTGCGAGGAGGAAGAAGAAGAGAGGCGAGATGGCTCGGAAGGGAAGATTCTAGCGAGAACAAAACCCGTCGAGGTTTTGGCATGTATTGGAAGGCTGAGGGAAGGCGGCACAAGCGAATGTGAAGAGGCGATAGAGCATCGGCGGGAAGGGAGAAAGCGGAGGACATTGGAGAGTATGCGGTTGTGGGGGGAGAGGAATGTGTCGCTCGAGAAGGGGAGAGAATAACATTTGTGGAGTTGGATGAGGAGGCATCGCAAGAGCGAGAAAGGGCGATGGAAGGGCGAGTCTTTGGGGCTGATGCAGGCGGGATGGGGAAGAAAGATGTACAATGTGTGCTTTTTCTAGCATGGTAACGTGGCGGCGCTGATCCGCATTTATTTGCTCTTTGTTTTTGGCGTAGATTTCTCTTCGTCGAGCTAATCACTTGCTCTGCGGACATGGGGAATCTGCAACGCAGCTGCGGCGGGGAACAAAAGTATGAGACAAGTAAAGGAAAAGTGTGCATCTAGCCATACGGAGGTAAAACAAAAAGAATACGAAAGTTGTTTTGCGCATGTATATTGCAGTAAAGGAACATAGCACTAGCGAAGCTCATTCAAGCGAAAGTTATGAACACGGGAAAGTGTTGAAGGAAAGAACATGTCCATACAATATAAAAGACCATCACTAGTATTTATTTTTTTAAAGGAAAAGGCCTAGGAATTTCAATTATTGATATTCAAGAACATAGAGAGTGTGACAAAATTTACAAAACTAAACGTATATATATCGATATCCATTGAACCCGAGTTTACATAAGCAAAAGTAGAGTAAAAGGAACAACTAGACATTAAATGCATGCAAGAAAGAGTTATTGGAAAGGGTGCTAGCATATCGAGAGACCAAGAGAGCTCTGAGGGGGAACACAAATGCAATGGCTTTTGTATATTATTACATGCAAACGTAATTCGGGGAAGGAAGCCGCGGCTTGAGTTTGTGCGACTCTATAATGAAACATTTAAACTACTTCTTGTCACGGTATCTTTCAAGTTTGATGGAAAGCGTAAATTGATATTCGTGGCCTATGACTTGGTCTGCAATTTTAGTTGTTGCACCATCATCTATGCTCAAAACTACAAGTAAAGGAACATAGCACTCAAGAAAAGCTCATTGTGAAAGTTATGAATACGGGGAAAGTGTTCGAAGGAAAGAACATGTCCATACAATATAAAAGACCATCACTAGTATTTATTTTTTTAAAGGAAAAGGCCTAGGAATTTCAATTATTGATATTGAGAACATAGAGAGTGTGACAAAATTTACAAAACTAAACGTATATATATCGATATCCATTGAACCCGAGTTTACATAAGCAAAAGTAGAGCAAAAAGGAACAACTAGACATTCGTCTGTGCAAGAAAGAGTTATTGGAAAGGGTGCTAGCATATCAAGAGACCAAGAGAGCTTTACTGAGGGGAACAAAAATACGAAGTGAAGCACTGTATATTGTCATGCAAATGTAATTCAGGGAAGGGAAGCCGCAGCTTCAAGTTTGTGCGACTTTATAATGACACATTTAAACTGCTTCTTCTCACGGTATGTTTCAAGTTTGATGGAAAGCGTAAATTGATATTCGTGGCCTATAACTTGGTCTATAATTTCAGTTGTCGCACCATCATCTATGCTCAAAAACTGCAAGTCTTCAGCTTTGACGCCCATTATATTTTCAGTAGTCTCATCAAATGCAGTTACGGATTGAAGTTCTCCTGTGCCATCTTTTAAAGTGACACGGAGTGCATACCTGTAGTCACATTTTTGGATAGGAATATTACATTTCCCACAAAACCAGGACCCATTTTCCAGTTCTTGCACTTTCTTGCGACACTGTGTACCATTTTTCACTAAAGGGCATGCCAAGTAATAAAAATTGTCCAATGAAATGTCTGTGATTTTTGCTGTAATTGTAGCCCATTCATTTTTATCTGTGTTACCCATTTGCAGGACCTGAGCTATTGTTGCCGGAGAGGACAAGGCAGATGGAGGCCCTAGAACCCTGTTTGTGATAGATGGTGCGGGGACATTGAAAGCATCGGATGCAATCCATTCCTGTAGAGAGAGGCTTTCAGGAATCATTGGATTGACAAACCATTTTGTAGTGGATATAGTATCAAGAGATGTTCCATTGAAGCTGGAAACACGAGCTGTTTTAAGAGCAAGAACTGGTTTCTGCGGAATTGAAAGGAATTCTTCTAGCTCTTCTCCAAGTACAGTTGAATGTTGACCCCACAAAGTGATGGAAACACTAAATCCGGACATGTCTTCAACCTGCACAGATTCGCTTGAATGTTTCTGTCTGATCACGTCTGCGAATGGTGGATCGTGGAGAAATAACAAGAACAACACCAAGAATGTCAACAAAAGATCCAGCAGGTCTTCCAGGTATGTCTTTGATGGGGACAAAGTGGAAGTGGTGTAAAGGTATGATTTCATCGTTGACATGTAGAGGCCGAGATGACAATAGATCTTCTACTGAAAGGAAAATTTGAGTGTCTTTGTTCAAAGTTGTTGAACTTTTCTTTTGCTTTTCCAATTCTTCCGTTAGAGATGGTGTACGTTTTTTCGTTTTCTATCGTGCCATAGAACTTTTCCGCAATCTCATTGAAACAAGTGACACGGATTTCACCACCTCTGCTATCCACGAAGTCGAAACCAAAGAAACAACCATTGCCGTTATCATTACTATATGTCCGCATGGAGTTTTTGCGACCGCTCTGCCCTCTATGGACCAAACACGCATGGTTGTGTTCAAGTCATTTATGAAAATGGCCTTCGATGCTGATTTCGAGGAAGCATAAATCTTTTGAGGCGGTGTTTGCGGAAACAAAGTTTTGGGCACACCCTCAGGGTGGTCAACACAGGCTTGTTTGCCCCGAACAACATGGCTAGGGATCGAGAAGGAGAACCAATTTGTGGATATGTTTCTTTCGCTATATCCATATCGGTAATTAAAACGGTCCTGCACGCATGCAATGCAAGGAATGAAAATGTTAGGAAACATTGTGCGAGATAGAAAAGACGAAAGGGAAGTCAAAATATTGGCTACTTACATTTCATGGTCGACCATCCTGCAAACGGTTTTTTGCAGCTGAATTATTGTGCCTTCTTTCAACGTTTTGTCTGCAACTAGTTTTGAAAACTTGGAGGGCAACAATGCCTTCTGGATGTGAATACCGTCAGAAAGGTCAACTCGATGTTGGGTGCCACTGTTCAGCGAGTTGGTAAAAGCAAATGCGGAAGGGAAGATTTGGATCAAAAGAATGATGCAAGGTAAAGGATAGTAGCTTAGAGTGTAACACTGATTTTGTATGTTAACTTGGTGAATGTTTTACATCTTATTATAAATGAAAGCAAACATGTTAAGATATGTTTTGATCTTAAGAGAATGTGTTGCTAACTTGGATTCTTGCATCTTGTGATTTATTACATGGGCATAGATGACAAATATTGTACTTGTGTGTTTCTTGATGTGACGACAAATTGTCGTATAATTGCTGCTCTTGTTGCTGATTGACAACATACCCCGAATCAATTCCATTGATTCAAGTATCTTGAGACCTCTTGTGATTTACGTGTCGATTCACACTTGAACCGGGTGAGATTGTTATGAGCGTGCGGCGCTGTTTGCAGTGTGAACAGCTAGCACGAAGAAGCCAGCGGGGGTTCGATTCTTGAACCCTGTATTGTCGAATTGGGACCTCGTGAGGCAAGAAATGCCGGACACGAGTGGCCTTGCGCACGCAATCGAAGGGCGGAATGTCTGCTGCTGCATTAACGTGAATGTTAGTAAGGGGCTGGAAGGAAGTTGTTAGTGTTAGTGGTTAGTGTGAATTAAACCTAAACTAACCCTAAGGCCTAACATACATCCTACACTACTATCCTAAGTGGATTTTTAAATTAAAAAAAAAAAAGAGGGAAAATAAACCTAAATTCTAAAACCTAAGGTTGAATTAGGACCTAGGTTGAATACTACTTGCAACCTAAACTAATCCTAAACTAAGGGGTACGCAGACCCTTGGGAGGAAAGGGATAAGGATGGAAGGAAGGGCATTCATTGGCATTTAATAAACAGTCCCTACGTGGACAGCGCCAGTTTTGGCGGGGCAGGTAGGAATTAGAGGCATCTATTTGGAGATAGAGCCAACTTTGATTTTGCATGGAAATTTGAAATTTAAAAAGCTCGCCAACTCAAGTGGCGGTGGCGTGGAAAGTAAGGAAAAAGGCAGAGCCTTTAATGCATTAATTGTTTTCGGTCCTCGCGACCAGCTCGCCTTGGAAACAACATGAGGGAATTTGATTTTCATTTTTGTTGATTCGAGCCTTTTGTGAAGTTGCTCTGCATTTGGTTTTTCTGACCTGGTTCGGTCGAACCAGCTCTTGGCATTTGACATTTTCTTGGGGATTTGGAGGCTGTTGTTAAGCCTGAAGAAGGAAGGAAGTGTTGGAGAGTTTGTGCTGTCGCTGTGGGAAGGAAAAACGCGGCAAATAAGGTTTTCTTCGAGCTCTGGAAAAGAGATTTCAGGCATGTTAAGCCCTTCTCTTTAAAAACCCTTGCTTTGATTAAGTGTTTCATTAAAACAACCCTGCTCTTGGGTTGGATTGCGTGATTGCTCTGTCGAGTCGATTTGACTTGGATTTTGTTGGTTCTTGCTTTCTTTTCTTGGAAAATGATAAGAAGATTTGCTTCTGGTTACTCGGTTTTGAGTTGTTTTTGTTCGAATCAAGTTGGGAATGAATTATTGTATGGTTGTTGACTGTATGGTGGTTTGAAATGGATATCTCTTTCACTGTTCGTGTTGTTTGAAATTGGGAACAGGCTGTGTATTCGTTCCTTATAGTGAAATTGTTTCCTTAAATGTAATCTTTTCTTGCTATTGTATTGGGAACTGTCCCTGAATGTAAAAATAAGGAAGTGGAGATACAGCCGTGTATATTGCTATGAATTGGATTTCATTGAATCTTGCTGTCGTTTTGGAAACAATAAGAAATATTGTCTTCGACTGCTGAGTTTAATTGTCTTTGTATTTCTCGAATGATGTACCATCTTGTGTGCTGGACGTGTGACTGTAACGGGAAATTCATCGTGTATATCTTGTGACTGTACACTTATTATGAGTTGTTTTCACTATTGAAACAATCGTTTATTGCTAACGAACAGGATGGAAGGGAATAATAGTTGTTGAAGTAGTTCTTATTGAAGTTTTCTTTAAGGAAGAAGATCCTTTTCCTTGTACTGTTTTGGGTTTTGGAGGGAAATGGCATTCGGGTTTTCTTTGAGTAATTGAACTCGAACTGAATGAAGTATTAGCAATATTAACATTGCTGTACCTTTTCTTGAGTAGGAACTAAACGAATACGTATTGGGTATTCGTGAAGTAGGAAAAAGATAACTGTTTTTCCTCCTTAAGTCGTCAATGGATTTCGTTTCTTCTTGTTGAGAGAATAAGGTGGTTTCACTGTGATTTATAATGTTGTTCGGTCTTCTTATTCAGACTGTAGACGCAAATATAAACTGGTTTTGTGTTCTGTGCAATGAATGATTATAATTCCTTCTTGCTGTAATGAAAGGTTGACCCCATTGCGTCTAGCAGTCGTGGTTTGACCTTCTGATATTTTTTTTACTGTTTTGTGAATGCGAACTTGACTGGAATATTCATTGTTGTAGCACGTTGGATTGAAGCTGTACTGGCTATGTGAGATGCTTATCAATGAGAACGTTTGTTCTGTTATCCTTATAAGTTGAGCTGTCATGCTAAGAAAAACATGATTTGAGTGTTTTTATTTCATTCTGAATACAATGATTGTTTCTTAATGAAATCATAGAGAATGAATTCTTCTCTTTTTGCTATTTGGGACTCTGAAAGTAACATTGGAGTTTACTGTGCATATGACTTGATCTTGCTGTAGGTAACAACAATGTACAACTTGTTATTAAGAACTGTATGCGTTCAGAGGTATAAAAGATCATATGAATATATGCTTGCGTGATTGCATAATTGTTGTTGGTTAACTATACAGTGAAAGAAGTAGGGAATCTTCTAGTATAGCAAATACCTAGTATGCATATTGATATGGCTTGCTCAACGATGAATATGATGTCTTACTAACCTGTTTGGTATTCATATGAACCGGAATAAAATGAAATTATTCTTGCTGCCGGAAAGTGAATTCCGAGTGGATTTTGTAAGTTTCACTCTGAACTGTTATCTTGAATTGTCCTTCGTTTGGTTTCCACTGTTAGGACAGTCATGTGGAAAGAAATAGAGATATGAATGAATGTTTTAGAAAAATGATCTTTTCTTCTTTCATTCAGTTGGAAATCTGGAATTCGTGAATAATGAATTTTATAGTGCTTAGATGGGAGCAACTATATGCATTGCTGTTCGCTTTCTTGTCTGTACTTGATTGCTTGGATTCTAATATGACGCATGAACTGAAAAGAAAGTAATGGAATTACATTTCAGTTAGTTTCGTCCTTTGCATTCATTGTTATTGAAGGGCGTGGAAAGGATAACAGTGTGTTCTATCTGTTGTGAGTTACTTGTATTCTTAACTTTTCAAATATTGTGAATTGATACTTGTAACGATTATGTAGAAACGGGACAGCAGTCCCTTGGCTGATTGTGATGATATTTGATAGTCAGTTGTTATGCTGATCTTCCCTTTGTGCCTATTTCGAGATTGATGTTTTGCAGTAGTTTCATAAAAGCAGGGTTCTTTTATTGAAACAGTTAGTTGAAGCATCTTATTTTTAAGGATAAGTGCTTAATGTGCTCAGTTCATTGAACTGACCCGTGCAATTCATTTTGCAGATGGAATTTGATTAGAATGAAGACTTGGCTGTTTTCTGATGCCTCTTGATTAGGTGTAAAATAAATTGTAATTGTTGCTTTTATTCCTCTTCGAGGAATTGTGAAAAGAAGAAAATATATTCTTCTGTCCATGAGTTGTATGGATGTTTTGTATAAACTATGCCCAATCAGTTGGATTGGCAAATGTACAAATTATGACTTGAAATATTGAATACAATTACAAGTGTGATATTTTCAATAATTATATCAGTTTGATATTGTTGTTTAAATTGGAAATATGATGTTATTTCTTGATTTGGAATTGTTTCATTGTCCTTGGATGGATGTTGAAATGGGCGATATCTATTCTTACTTAAATGCAACTTTTAAGTTGAAAATGCAATTAATTCATACTTGGGTAAAGATGAATTTTTAATTGACATTAAAAGGATTAAGAAGAATATGATTCCATAATCGGAAGGTATTCAGGATTAGCTTAGGAGCTAAGGAATATCAATTCAACTTCGGAGTAATCGAACTTCACTTTCGAACTCCATTAATGATCCCGTTTGATAAAATTCAGAATAAAGGATATAGGATAAATATATCCATAACTAATGGACCTTAACTATATAACGTTAAGGAGAACAAATGAATTCATTTCTCGAAGTTTAGACCTCGTTTGAATGACGTCTAATAAGTTAATATTCTGAAATTAGTTGCGAGGTTGGAAAATCTTGGCTAAGTTTAATAGGTTAAACTTATCACGTCCGTCGATGCAATTTGCTTAATCAATGATTAAGAAATAAACCAAGTAAGAAATGTAGCCCTTCGATACGAAGGAGAAGATACATAGCAAACTAATGGGCAGTTTAGTCCTCTTAGTTATATCTGCTGTGGCGGAAGCGAGGATCGAGGATCGGCCACGAATCTTTGAAAGTTGATTTAAATTATTAACTCGTGGCTAAGTCACTTGAGCGGGATGTGTATTCTCGATGGGTGGATTCTGCAGGACATTGGCATACGCCCGGCTACTGATGAGGTGTCTTCATGAAGACGGGGTCTTCATGACGACACAATGTTGCAGTGACATATAGCAATGCCCTCCCGAATTAAAACATCTAGAATATATAGAGGTGAATGTGTAGATCTTAGCAGGGGCATAGGGTATGATCGGTATACGGAGTGACTCCGGAACACTAAAGACAAATAGACACACGGAGTCGTGGGGTAACGACACCGTATGTCTGCGTATCTTTAGTTACTGGGAGTGCCTTCCTATACCCGTTCATATTACTATTTGGAATTGAAAGTTTAAAAGCGAACTTAAACGATGAGGATGTGGTAGGACCGAGAAAGACCATTCTAGATAACAGGTGAAGTGAAGTGAAGGACGTATTCCGTAGATGTGTATCACATCCAGGAATATGATCATGCAAAGCATGTGAAAATCTTTGGCCAAAGTATCGCAATTGCTGGTTGCGTTGTCCTTATCACTTAATTTAAGATGCAGGATGTCAGATGAATATCAGTAACAGATATTCAGATAGGCTTCTTAAATGGATCACTTCGATAACTGGGGAAGGTTATGAGAACAAGTATATATAATATACTATGCATAAACAAACATGAAGGATCGGTTGTTGCCGAGTCATGAAATGAAGGATCGTTGAAACTCCGAGCCATGAAAATGGAAGATCGGCCAGTTCATCGAGTCATTTTCTGACAGATATAGAATCTGTTATAAGATTGATGGCATTGAATGTGTGTTCCATATTGTAAATATGCGAGCAGGGAACATTCGTTTTAAAAAAGAAATTGTGTGATCATTTTTTCATTATTAAATTCCATTTGTGAATGTGCCTAAATATAAATATCTTTATTGAATTCCACTACATAATAATTAAGAGATACTTATTATATAAAAAACGTAAATCATTATATTAAAAAACCTACCATAAGTCATTTTGAACTTTTGTTGAGATATTATTTTGTATTCATATTTAAAGCATGTAGCGTAAGGGCCGTGGTTCATGATGGGTTAAAAAGCTACCATTCATTTTGAACTTTTGTTGAGATATTATTTGCTGATTTGGTAATGAATCCATTGAGTTTAGGAATAAGATTTGATTTTTTGATGGCTATTCCATATGAGAGTTTGTTTCGACTCTTACTGCACTTTTTCTGCATTTACTAATCACATTCACCAAGTATAATCACTCCACGCATAAAATTTGTACACCCTTTGACTTTAGTTTTATAATCCAGATTTAATACAAACATACAGTTTTTTTGGTAAACTGACCGTGCTAGTGTTGAAACTGCGCTATAAAAACATTGTGCTAGTGTACTTGTAAACTGATCGTGTGTGTTGATTGATTGGTTTACATAAAGTATAGACTGCATCTAGAAATAACCCAATTGCATGCTTGGTCATGTAAAAGTCATTGTTCTTCAGAGAAACTCGTGGATTTTTCCTGATAATTCTCCCTAATTATAGCTTCTCATTTTCGCAACCTTTCCATATGATGATTTGTCTACACCGCAATGTCAGAATCTATAGCAGCTCCCACCACCTGACAATGTATCATATCTAGGAGACAACACCATTCTTCGGAAGCGAAATATTCTTTTTTATACCTCCATTATCCTTGGTCCACATGTTTTCCAATCTTGGAATAGTCATATTAGCTCTATATAAAGTCTCCACGGTGTAATTCTTTTTGGGCTATGTAATGTGCAAACTACTTGTCGGCTTAATAACTGATAGTCCATGAGAGGGTAATCCAAAATTCCCAATGAAATCTTTTGTTGTATATGTTATTTTAACCTCTTTATCTATGCACCGCATAAATGAACATTTGCTGCTCCTATCATAGCTAGACACCATGCAAATCAAATACTGCTCAAAGTCTCTAGCGATGTACTACATTTGCAAGATTTGGTATATGACATCCCTCTGTAATGTGACCTTTAACTCTTGACCATTTGGTATTTCCCCATCATATATGAGATTCGGTGGAAGGGAACCTTCCCAGCTGAGAGTTTTGGGTGTATGTAGTACTATTTTTAGGCATCGTCTTCAATTGCTCACCCAATTTTTGCTAGTTATTGCTTTTCGTTGCTGCAGTTTTTGAATTTGCACTGGTTGACCAGATCATTTTAGGCATAATTTAAATACTCATACTTGGCAATAACTCGGCAGCCCAAAATTTTTACTCGGCCTTGGGATTTAGGAATTTCTCCGCAATTACTTGGCAACTTTATCACTGCTATAAAAAACTTATAAATTTATAAAATAAACTTAAATAACATGTAAAACATTGCTAAATGACATGAGAAATAACTGTAGAGAATGCCATAGGAAAGAAGCAGATATCATGATTCATACTAGAAACAAGAAAGGTATATAGTCTTATTGAGCAATGAGGAGTACTTCATGTTCAAAGTTCAAAGTTTTAAGACTTTTACAATATTTTTAGAACACCTGTACAATTCTGTCTTAGTTTTAAAGTCTTGGAGAAATCAAGTTACACAAAAAAATTAGGAATACTGCTCTATGGGTCATACATCTAACAGAGATATATCATGAATGGAGTGTATTTAGAGTACAAGCATGAGTGCCAAGCTAAATTACTAAATAGATTACTGTATTTCGGATTTCCAAGAAATTAAGAATGCACATGTAAGGTTGTTGGCAGCTTGAATTTATCAACGGTTCATCCATAGTTTGAGTCTTTGTGGGATTATAGTCTTTTGAGAAGTGAGAGCCATTACCAAAATGAAATCTAGCCACAGGCCCACAGAGTTCAAACTTAAAGATAATGAAAATAAATTAAAATACCTTTTTAAATTTGTCTGTGCTGTAGGGGTTGTATCAGACTATCAGTGATTCCATATGTATTCCTTGGCTTGAAATTTGAAAATGCAGGAAACCCTAGCTAAACTGTTAGTCACTATATTTATGTATTCCTTGAAGTTTGAACATGGAAATTGTGAGCAAAGGACTAAGAAACAATGAAAAGTTAAAAGCCTAGCAGAGTTAGCTCCCGTACACCGCCCTATTTGCAATTTTGCAGGAGAGAGAGAGAGAGAGAGAGAAAGTAAAATTGTTTTTTTTTCCATTCTGGGGGTGTAATGTCCCCAAATGGGACACTTAAGACCCTTACTTGGTTTCTAGGCCAATTCCAAAACCAAATGCAAGCTTATAACATGCATATCAGATTTTTATCATACAGATCTGTATTTTATCTTGGAAAATGTGACCAGGGTATTGAATGAAACTCACACCAATCATTTTCATATAGGGTCATTAAAAAAGGAAACAACGATCTTATATAACCTCGAAGATATGATCATCCTTGAGGCGTACAAGTTCATGCATAATTCACTAAACCCACACAGAACCTTAAACGCATCTCCTGAACTACAAGGATTTTCCCAGCACAACGATGTTGTTTATATTAGCTCTTGCATTGTCACCTTCAAAGGCATACACCCTCTCACATTGTCACCTTCAAATTCATACATACTGGTCAAGAAACTCATCCACAGTGGTGTATTTCACATCTGGGTAGAGCTGACTTCCCTCCACTCCATCAGGTCCGATTTCAAAATTGGTTTGGTCTCCTTTAACAAAGATGGAGTGACCAATCGCTATGCCAATATTGGCTGGGAATGGTGTATCCGCATACCGTTTTACAAGAACCAGAGTTACCAAACTAATGTATAAAATTATCAAATGCAAGAACTCTCTTCCCAGATTTCTAGCACTTATATTAACACATGCAAACATGCTCATATACCCATAGACTACCCAACCACTAAAACAAAACTGATACTAACCTTCAATTGTTTTCAGGAGGGCTTCCTCTGGTACATAAACCTTCTCCAGAGTCTTGCCTATCTTCTTCTCCCACAAAGCTACCAGGTCATTTAAAGAATATAAGATCAGTAGGGTGATTGGTGTTTCTTTGGCATTATTGTTTCCGGGTTTTTTTTTTTTTTTTCAGTCATTATTGAAGAAAAACTACAGAGGAGGTGGGATAGTTCTGATTGCAGGCATGGCGAAACGAGAATTAGAATCAAGTACGACCATTCAAAAAATATATGTGAACTTCTTTTCTATCTGGTTAGGAAATCAGCTTATTGGCAAGGAAAAATTTTCGCAGGTACTTGAGATCTGCAGGTTCTGTATCTAAACTTGACAATGACAATGTTGTTCTATTAAGCTCCGGTCCTTTCCACTCATAATATTTTACAAGTGCAGCACTGTCCTTTTTCAATGTAGATAGCAAATTTGAACCCGAATATGCTTGAGGTGATCATGGAGATACTCTCAAAAAGGTAAAACTTATTGTCCTTTGAGATTATCCAATCATTGAAATGACTTGGCAAAGATTTTAAAGATAGAACCTCGTTACATAAAGATTATCTGATGGAAAGATAGCACAAGTTAAACCGACTTTAAATTCAAGGCTAAAAATCCAAAATAAAGTATGACCACAACAAGAATATTATGGCCATTTATATATGTTTTGTCAAGAAACAGTTTTATTATAATTGAGGTTCTTTTGTCTATCTCAAAAATGAATGAACTGTTACCCAAATCAAATTCAACAGACAAATATGCTTGCAAACGTTGGAGCTTTACTCCAATAAATAACTGATAAGAATATGTATATTTCCAGTACCAAATATTATAATTGACGAGAATCACCTAGATCACCAAAGCTTTAGATGCATTATAACACCACACAAATTCTGTCAAGAATTCTGGATTCAAAGAGCACAGTTGCTTTACTTTTTTGAGAGTGATATATGGTGACCCATTCAAATTCTACACGGGCCTCCGATTATTTTCAGTTTCAGTTAAACATTTTCATTTCATATTCTATCAAATACGGCAAGGTAAACAATCGCATTCACAACAAATATATTGCAAAAGTTTACACCGAAAAAACAAAGTACATGCTGTTAGATAAAACAAAGTAGTATATTGGAGTTAATATTTACAGATCCAAAATATGGCTCATTGTTTCACGTTTACTTGCAGAAAAGCATTACAAAAAATCCTATAGCTATATACAGTCTACAACTTCGTTTTCGTCTACAAGGTGTTTGGGGAGGAGGCTATAATTTGTTTTTTTTCTTTGTTTTTCTTGCTAGCACCAGCAATTTTCTTTGCAGCTTTTTTTTTTTTTTCCACTGTCTTGTTTCGCAACAACAACACCCATTTTTCTTAATTTATAGGAAGGTTCACACGCCATTGCAGCCTCCTTAGTATCGTAGACCAGGCCAAATCCTCGGGAATGAGGCCCAGCAGTTCGAAATTTGGACAAGTACAAAGGGCTTTGTGGCAAAAGGCGAAGTCGCTCTCTAACCAAATCAGCTATAACCGGTTTAGGTGGTTTTGGTTGCCTGCAGTGTAAAACGTTCACAACAAACTGAGTCCTCTTAAACTGTTCTTCTCTTTGCAAGTGCGGTGTCGTAACAGTTACTCCAACCGGGGGAGAGATAATTGTATTTCTAGTCTTCATTCTTTTAAACTGAACAGGAAAACATCCAAACATTAGGGAAAGCAGTAGCCGAAGCAAAATGTACAATGAGTCGAGAGAGAAGGTTTCTTTTCAGGCAGGCAGCTTTAAAAACCTTCCTGTTGAACATTTTAACGCTCCGCAAGGGTTGCTTGTGGAACACTTCAAAGTGGCTTCCCAGGGAGATAACTCCCTCCGCACACTAGGAATCATGCTAACAAGAAAGGCACGTGCTCCTTTATGCCATTATTATTCAGGGCAAATATTGTTTGCATCTTTCCAAAGCATAAGGAAGGAGGCACACAAAACAATTTCCGAAAGGTAAAGCCACCCAACCATAAAAACAAAAACACACATTGAAAGTTCCATGCAATATTATCACAAGCGAGCTAGATGTATACAACATCAAAATTGCAGTCAGAGATATGGAGCGTAAAAAAAAAACAGCAATATATACGCACACAAGACAAAAAAAACCAAAGCTATTCATTCCAACAAACATGTTTACAATTTATTTTTAAAGTCCATGGCATGCTTAAATGAACAACAAACAAAGGGACAAAGCATTAGTAAAACAGAAGATGATTGCACCTTGTTTTCCTCCCAACAACCTTTTTTTCCCGCCGCTGATGAAAACCTTCAGAGTAAGTTGTTTTGCATGCAAACAAGGGTAAAAGACAGCCTGTATTTAGCACCAATTTTCCTGTTTCAACCAGCAATAGAAAGGCAAAACGTAAGAAACAAAACAATATCCAAGGAATATAAATATAATAGGATTAGGCATGCCCAAACATCAAAGTCATGGATTAGGATAGCAGCAGCCCTTAACCTACTGGAGACAAAACAACAACGGTTGACCTTGTTTTTCATTTAGCGTAACAAAGGCAAAGGAAATAGATATATAGCTGAAAAAATTGATAGAATATTAATTTCAGAAGAATGGATCACAGCGGCAAAACAATTTCAATCCATTGTGAATGACACTACAATTTCAGTCCTCAGCATCAACACAATTCAGTCAATAACAATAAAAACAGTCCTCAGCATCAACACAATTGAATCTGAGCTGTAGTAGCTGGTTGGAGAGGAAAAGCCTAAATCTACTTCATCTGGAACCGCTGCAGAGAAGCAGCCTATACACTGCTTACTCTTCCTTAATACATTTTATGGTATAACTACTCCTAGTTTACACTTACTGAGATATTACAACTGTACAAGTGAATGCACGAGGCTTCATGAGATATCCTAGTTATCTTCACATCTAAAGAAAATAGATCACCTTCACATCTGATGAATCATGATACCATAGCGTGTCTTCACATTTAAATAAAACGAATTTCCATAATGTATATTTTAAATGTATCATAGATATAAAATGACATTGACTATTTCCCCCTTTTTATATATAGCAATGTATCTTATACTTTTGATTTCATTTGCATCATATACGTTGCTGAGATATTATATACACCTTGCTTATGATTCATTTAGTCATTAGAATTTATGTCAAAGTGTTTCTTTATGAATAGTACGCCCTACCCTAACCAACAATAGAAACGTTGAAACACAAAAAGAAACATGTTTGTTTACCTAGAAAAGCAAACGCTTTTCTAGGTGGTTTCGAACACAAAAACTTCCCGATGCTTCCAAGTCTTTCCAGAATCCCTAGGATTCCCCGATATAAAAAATTTATTGATCCAGAGAGCTTCCCAAATCTATATTATTATTCAATAGTTATACTCAGCTTGGAGGATTAGAGCATGTGGCTACAAACCACAGTGAATCTCCATATCATATATTACCAAAAAAAGGCTAGAAAAGGGAGAAGGCAAGCAAAAGAAGATACAATACTGAAAAGAAAAATGAGTATTACAGGTTTCAGTAAAAGCCACCTCACTCGTGAGCACAATAGCAGATGTTGATCCAAAACATGAATATCCATATACAAAATTCATGATAAATGTGTATGCATGCAAAACTACATATACTTTAACATATCATTTTCACATCACACTCAAAGTATGATGAAATGACATGTGCACTGTAAATACAATTATGCAATTTTTTGGCTTTAGTGAAACAAAGGACGACATTTTTAAAATAACTCAAGAAGAATAAAATAACTAAATGAAAATCTAAGGCCCAAAACTGCAATTTAACTGGCTCTCTAGTAAGTCAGAAAAGCCTCCAATGAAAATTTGTTGTGTATCCATAAACTTATTCTCAATATTCAAACCCCCAAGACTCCATGTTCTTCCTTACAACTCAATTTTTGTTTTGCACGTGCATTTTGGCCTTCCCTCTTATTGTGAAGTTGACATTTTTTTACAATGGGTTCATATTTCATTGCATAATCTGAAACTCGGCTAAGGAGCAACCATTTCCTAGGAGAAATGACTCTTACTTATGAGACTAAGACTTGCACAGGTAAAGAAATGATTTGGTAAAAAGCACAAATTTTTTTCAAAAAAATCTGTGTAGCCCACCAGGATCCGGCCTAGCAGCAAATGTGAGGGTCTTACGGCTATGATGACCCAGATTCCATAACCGATGGGTATCACCACTATCCAAGTATTCTGGCGCAATGAATCAGCTAAACAAAGCAAAGTCTGGCATAAAAACATTAGCTAGAAAAATAAAAGTCTGGCATAAAACATCAGCTAGAAAAAGAGAAGAAAAACCATCTGAGATGGAGATGATTTCGATCCGGCCAAAAACATTTTTTCCATTGCTGTTTGTTGGTCGTTTCTCCAATATTTTCAAGAACTTTTCATGTTCATGGCAAGCAGCTTCCACTGACCAGCATGCAATGTTCATTTAAGAGATGTTATCCCAAAGACACTAAAATTTTCCCTTAAAGCAAGTATCCTATGCCACCATTTTCAACATTATCTCCAATAATTTTTATCTAAGTAAAAACGTAGCATAAGACACTTATCTCTATATTACAACAAAGACAAATGACACGAATTGCCTTCCTTGTTACGGTAAATCTCACGTAATATTTTTGGGACATTTTAAAACTTTAAAGAAATATTACAGCCCCGTATCATTGACCAAAAGGTGATAAGTAATTTGCATGTATCTAACTTCTCATATCAATGTACTAAATGATAAGTTGGATGGCACTGCCCAGTTCTCCCAATAAGCTAAAAACACAACCTCCATACAATGAAGTGAATGAATAGGATAGAACAGCTTCACAACAAGGCCTGCATCAAATATATTATCAATATGCACAACACTAACATGGTTATATATGTTTACCCTCACAAGAGAGTTATATAAGGTGCTATTAACCTGCACAAATATAACACAACTGTCATTTCCTGGAAGTCACTTTTATCAAGTCCACGGCAAGTTTAAGGCATGCTTCGATACAGCACATGACATTTGCCTCCACCTTCAGACAGAAATGCAAGGCCACATTTAATACCACTGTCCAATTTTTTTGCAATATCCTAAAATAATGACAGAAGAAATTAGAAAACTCAATAATATTTACATACACAGACCATAGAGAATGTTGCAACCACTCTTGCATCAAAACATTACATCAGTGTTCAAAAATAAAAGTGGCATATTCGTCACAGTATACTTTTTGAAACAATAGCAACATTGTCATGCAATGTTGGCTTTACTGTAACATTTTCATCACAGCACCACATCAAATAACTTAGCTGCTGAACACATGGATCAGAAAAGATGTAAAATAGTGATTACAACATTACAAAATCTACATGAGTTATTAGTACGTCAATTATTATTATTAAAATGCATGATAAATATGTCACTCTCAGCATTTATAGAACCGTAGAACAACCAGTTTGGCCAACCTAACATGTCATAGGTCACGTATATGTTGCAGCCGACAATTACCCACAGCACAGAACCAATGGAGGTACAAAAAGGTAGATCCTATAAATGGTTGAAGAACACGGTAGCCAACCATCAACCTATGATTATATTGCAAAATGCAAAAACACAATCATTTTAAAATTGCAAGATAAAAAAGGAAACACACTTGTAGATAACATGAATATTGTTTGTTAGCAGCATCCTAGCTTCCACTCTTCCTTGCATTCCTTTAACTAAATCACGTAGTCTGTGGGCAGTCCAAATACATTATTATGATTATAAAAACTTGTAAGCATACAACAAGATGTAAGTATAACAATAGCAATACAACAAGATGGCACCCGTGGAACCTGCTACTACATAAAGGTTTTCTGTCACTATTGTACATTATTCTTTCAGATTGTTGCTAACTGATTCTGTTAATGCACTAAATACAAATACTAAAACTATAGAAAACAAAAGTTACCCTGCATAAATGTGCCTTGGCACTCCAATTAAACAAAAACATACACAGGAAACTGAGACTACAGCAAAAGAAGTTGCAAGGCAAAAAAAGAAAAGTAAGCACCACCCGACCGCATGGAGAGACTTAGCCATGAAATAGTGTTAAAGAAAAATAAATGACATGTTGATGTCATAGACCCATGCAGTTTGGTCTAATATTTAACCAGAGTATCTCATTTCCTAACCTTGCACAGTGCCACAAAATACAAAAAGCTTTCAAACTTACAAGAACTCCCGGCCATAGCATTGACCATTAAGAATTGACTCAGAATTTATGGCCTTGAAAAAGAATTTTAATGGGATTTTATTGTTATATTAATACATAACCTTAGTTTTTCCTTTGCCTAGATCATTTTGATGGGATTTGAGATCTACCCAGCTATGGTTTGATTCCATATTTTCTGAACCTATTTGGAATATTAAACCCTTCTAGCCATTCAGAAACAACAAACAGAGAGATAGTAAGAACCTAAGAACAGTGGATATAAAAATAAATAAAAAAATATAGGCCCTGAAACAACCATCAACGGGCACTCAAGAGTAGCAATTGTGATTGGGTTTTCAAGTTTATATTCCCAACAAAGCGACCTAGAAGATCCCCAAACAGTCAGAAACTTCCTAAAAGGAGACTATTTTGAGAGCAAAGACAAGGGGATGTCAGGTTAAAGAACATCTTTGCAGTGATCTGCAGCCCATTACAAATCAAAACCCATTAAGGACAAGTTGCATGCTGAAAGAGAAAACAAAAGGAGGACATAGATTGCAGCTTTAACAGAAGGTAACATAGAAACCTGGTCAAAACACTTTCTAAAGGGGAAATGAGAGAATTTTAGTACTGACTGTGACTGTGACTGTGAAGGTAACTATCAAGCCTTGGAAAGAAGTGTTTAATATTTTGTAAGTCTTTTAACCCTCACGGGCTTCCGTCTCAGAGCCACAGCTAGGGTTTATACATAAACAAGGATTTGAGGCCTAATACTTATACTTAAGGTCTGAAACTTCTTATACATCACTGCATGAATGAGATGATGATGATTTCAGTGGGGTTAGAGGATTAGAAGTCATTAGAACCCTGACGAAGTTTGACAGTACAGTTGGAGGTTAACTGTAGGACAGAGCACTAGGAGGGTTTGGTAGTTGGGAGCCTTATCCTTTGATTCATGATCTCAAAATGGATAGAAAGCCTCCTAACAGAGACTATAAATACATTCTATAGGAATCAACTCAAAATAAGTTAACAGTTAGAAGAAATCCATGACAGTCCTAGCTAAGCCTGTGAGAAAAGACAAGAAGAGTTTTGTTTCTAAACTCGAGCTTTGAATTTGAACCTTTGAATTGAAGTATAAAATTTCATGCATATCATCTAAGGTGTATTTAGAAACCATTGAAGGAGGTTATAGGTTGTGGTGAGTCATATAATTAACACTATGCATGACAGTTGCTTCCTAGGAAGATTGCTACAGGCCTAGGCCTAATTGGAACCTTGAAGAGTTTTGTATCCAAACTTGAGCTTTGAGTTTAATGAGCCTTTAACTTGAAGTATAAAATTGCGTGCATATCATTTGATGGGTATTTAGAAACCACTGAAGGAGGTTAGAGGTAGTGGTGAGTCAGATAATTAAAACTGTGCATGACAGTTGCTTCCTAGGAAGACTACTACAGGCCTGGGCCTAATTGGAACCTTGAAGGGTGTGAGCTGACCAACTTTTACCAAAGAAACATATCATGA
The DNA here is from genome assembly GCA_018340775.1 of Taxus wallichiana var. yunnanensis. NCBI lineage: Eukaryota > Viridiplantae > Streptophyta > Pinopsida > Cupressales > Taxaceae > Taxus > Taxus wallichiana. The sequence goes on along the minus strand of CM031237.1, from coordinate 739,967,440 downwards.
AACCTTGCACACAAGAATAAAGGCCAAATAGGTATCGTAAATGGTGCCTAGTTTGTGAAATGAAGCCTCCTAACAAAAGCTATGAAGAAAAAAGACTCGAAAAGGCAGGGCTATTAGGAGCAAGTAAGCTAGAGAAGAAGAAAAGGTGATTGTAAGAAAAGTATAAGGTCCCGAGTTATACAATTTGGACCACACCTTGGGGGAATAAAGGGTGTATGAAAATGTCTCTACTTTGTTTTGAGAGCTTGCGCAGATGTGCTCAACCATGAAACCACCACAAGCTTGCCCTTAAGCACACAAAAAGGTAGTTTTGGGCAAGATAGCAAAAGTAAACATATCTATGGCCCGACACAAATTTGAGCAAAGACAAGGGGATGAAAAAACAAATTCTGCAATTCGCCACCGCTTACCTTAACTGAAGAAGCCCTAAAAGGTCCTCTTCATTTGCACTCCTTCTGAAGTCAATCTCGTCAACTTTGCTTCAAGTGTTCAACAAGAGATAGATATGTGCAAAGGATACGCTAATACAGTAGAAGAACCACGGTCCAAGATCTGTGGAAAATGTTTGTGGGTGCTAGAACTCGAAACAAATGAAATTATTAAATGTTATTTTCTTCTCAATTTTCAAATTTATTATATTATATTGAGGACTTGACTGCAAAATCAGCAAAGCCTTGCTGTAAGAACAAGAAATTACATATTTACAATTTACAGAAATATCCATGATGCATGAAATGTAAATAAGATTAAAATTTTTTTTTATGAATTTTTATATAGAGATAGAAGCAGGATACTATTACACCACTTAAATAAAGAATGGACGTACCTGGACACGCAGATGCCAACATTGGTAGGCTTGATTTAGATTGTTCGAAGCCACTCACAAACTGTCCCTTGTATCGCTTGACAAATTCTTCACAGGCTTCAATAAGTGACAGATCTCTGCTACAGCTTGTGTCAAACACTGCCTTGGCACCAAGAGACTTCAAAAAACTAGTAAGCTTCTTAAATACCTGAGCGACACAGGCAGCAAATCTGCAGGTATCAGTTTTGGTTCAAACTAATGTAACACAAGACAAGAAACAACAAGTACAAAGAAAATAGTTATTATGCAGCCCAAAATTCCACACAATACTAATTTTTATTAAATATAGAGTTCTAAGATTAATGTCAACCACAAAATGCCTCAGTAGCATGATAGAAAAACTCGACAAAGCCTCCTAATAGAGACTATAAATACATTCTACAGGAATCAACTCAAAATAAGTTAACAGTTAGAAGAAATCCATGACAGTCCTAAGCTAAGCCTGTGAGAAAAGACAAGAAGAGTTTTGTTTCTAAACTCGAGCTTTGAATTTGAACCTTTGAATTGAAGTCTAAAATTTCATGCATATCATGTGAGGTGTATTTAGAAACCACTTTGAAGGAGGTTATAGGTTGTGGTGAGTCATATAATTAAAACTATGCATGACAGTTGCTTCCTAGGAAGATTGCTACAGGCCTAGGCCTAATTGGAACCTTGAAGAGTTTTGTATCCAAACTTGAGCTTTGAGTTTAATGAGCCTTTAACTTGAAGTATAAAATTGTGTGCATATCATATGATGGGTATTTAGAAACCACTGAAGGAGGTTAGAGGTAGTGGTGAGTCAGATAATTAAAACTGTGCATGACAGTTGCTTCCTAGGAAGACTGCTACAGGCCTGGGCCTAATTGGAACCTTGAAGGGTGTGAGTTGACCAACTTATACCAAAGAAACATATCCTGAAACCTTGCACACAAGAATAAATGCCAAATAGGTATCATAAATGGTGCCTAGTTTGTGAAATGAAGCCTCCTAACAAAAGTTATGAAGAAAAAAGACTCTGAGCAGGGCTAGTAGGAGCAAGTAAGCTAGAGAAGAAGAAAAGGTGATTGTAAGAAAAGTATAAGGTCCCGAGTTATACAATTTGGACCACACCTCGGGGGGAATAAAGGGTGTATGAAAATGTCTCTACTTTGTTTTGAGAGCTTGCAGATGTGCTCAACCATGAAACCACCACAAGCTTGCCCTTAAGCACACAAAAAGGCAGTTTTGGGCAAGATAGCAAAAGTAAACATATCTATGGCCCGATACAAATTTGAGAAAAGACAAGGGGATGAAAAAACAAAGTCTTCAATTCGCCACCGCTTACCTTAATGAAGAATCCCTAAAAGGTCCTCTTCATTTGCACTCCTTCTGAAGTCAATCTCGTCAACTTTGCTTCAAGTGTTCAACAAGAGATAGATATGTGCAAAGGATACGCTAATACAGTGTGTAGGTGAATTTCCTCTTGAAGATTACTAAAGAAAAACTAAAGAAAATTTTCCATCAAGCATATATCAAGATCTGTCTCGAGTATCTTGTTGGCACAAGGAACTTTCCGAGAATAAATCCAGCTCCTGAATAGCAGGTTCCTAGGGAAGGCACTATTGACATGGACATCTCAGAGGAGGATTGGAACATGATTAGACAGAGTTATTTCCAGAAAATGGACAGCAGCATGGATTGTGGTGAAGGCTCTGGGATGCCATAAAAGCAACTTACAACACAAACTGATAATGCAGGTACTCAGGAAGAAATTCTCAGAGCCATCTACTCTACCCTCAACTGGTCTGCATGCTGTGATTGATGAGGCCAAAACCTTCACTTGCACCCTTTCTTCTACATCCTCCATGACACCCTCTAATTTACATCTTCCTACTAAAGTTTATGGTAGTGTTCTCCTGCCAAACTGGATGGAGGATCTTATTGAAAAGCAAGTGAGTAAGACTATACGAAATTTGGGAAATATCCTCTCAAGGATGGCTGATCAACAGCACATATTGAATAGGAGTGGCAATCAGGTGCATGTGGAGAATGATGGGGGGCCTGCTCAGAATGCAGAGAGACCCGATAACAACATCATTAATGTTGAGGTACAGGATAATCAACAATTTACTGGTGTTAATAAGGGACCTGTTTCACTTTCTACAGTGGGAAATATGACTAATGAGGGACATGGTAATGATAAGAGAGCCGTAATTAATGTGGGAGTTGAGAAGGATAATATCTACATTATTCATGAAGAAATAACATCTGACATGGAAATGAGTGATGTAGATGGACATTAGTCCTTTTATGATTTTATCTTTTCCTTTCATCTGACTGTGGACTTGTCCCATTTTGGGTTTTGATTATCTGAATTGCTGCTATATTGACCGTAACTTTCCAGGTGCTCTTAAGAGCTATATTGTTTTGATTCTCTAGGCATGGGAATTAAGTTGTATGAATCTTACTTGAACCGGTTGTATGGGGCTTATATTGTTTTGTTTGTCTTTGCTTCAATATAAAAAAGTGGGGATGGCTATTTGTATATTCGAGACTTGTACTCGATCCTTTATTAATAAATATAGCAAACCTTTAATAGTAAATCATCATGATGTAAAAATAATAAATATCTAATAAAATCCCTTCCAAACAATATATAGATGGAATTACTTGGGAGGAAAAATCCAAGGTGGTGTATAAACATTATGTGGTACATACACACGAGACATGTTTAAAATCAAAATGTTGGGGAGCAACACATAACCCAAGTTCAACTCACAACTGAAATAGCTTGACCCATAACTCCAGCAAGGTTGTAGTATAAACATTATGTGGTACATACACAGGAGACATGTTTAAAACCTTCAAAATGTTACAGGTGGCGGGAAACCTCAAAAAAGGTTTTTCGGCCAAAAAAGATCATTAAAAAATTACGGGGAAAACAAATACTCAAAATAAAACAAACCTCATAATCAAACCCAAAACAACTGACACTAAAAACTAAAAAAAAAATCAGAAACTCGCCTTATTTAGCTCATGATGGGGGCCTACTCGGTCAGTGGCTCGGGGCTAACAACATCATTAATGCTTGAGGTACAGGATTTTGAACAATAGTCCGGAATCATATAAACTCTATTCGCTCACTTTCTACGCCATTAAAACCCCAAAACATATAAGTGAATATCAATAAATAAATATATCTCCATAAAAACCTTTGGGATAGAAGGATAAATGCTATTAGGAAGAAAAAATCGACATGGAAATGAGTGATGTAAGAGCGACTATCGATCATTAAAAACTAATAGTGAGCGGGGTTTTATGATTTTAACTTTTACTTTAAAAGGACCATATAAACTTAAAGAGAAACAAGTAAATTATGGTTAAAAGGGCCATAAACCTGATAGAAAAGGGTGAATTATGGTTTAAAGGGTCATAACAACCTAAACATAGAAGGACGATTATCGTTGAAAGGGCCACTAAAATCAAATTGTATGAAGGCTTAAAATTGAACCGGCTATAAAAATTGAATTAAAGGTTATTTTACAATTGATCAAGGCCATTAAAACCCGATCAGAAATAGGTAAAATGGGTTTAAAGGTCCTCTATAAAACCTTATCGCAAAAAAGAGTAAATCATATGTTTAAAAGGGTCATCCCTTCAAAAATAGTTTAGATGGAAAATGGAAAAATCCAAGGTGGTGCAAAGGCAACTGTACTGGGAGCGGCACATAACCCAAGTTCAACTCACAGCCGAAATACGTGAGTTAAACATTATGTGGTAAAGGGTAAATAAGTGGAGACATGAAATTTAAATTATGGTTTTCAAATCCATTAAAAATCTAACTAGAAATGGGTCAATCGGGATTTAAATAACCAAATCTAATTAGAAAGGATAAAAATGGTGATAAAATCCTAATCAGAAACAATACATTAGGGTAAATGGGTGTAAAATTTTATCAGAGATCTCCAAATATGGTAGAATAATGAATCTACAACGCCTTAAAAAGTTAGATAAATGGATTGTGGGTATATGAATACTCACGGGACAAGGCCAACTTGAGCTTCTTTTTGCAATTGACCAGGGTTTGAAAACTCCATTTCCAAGTTACCGCCATTAAAACCGCAAAGCATATAAGTGAATATCAATAAATCACACTCATAAACCATAGCTTATCGAGAGCATGCAAGGTAAAAAATGAGATTAAAGAACAGGTCATTAAAAACTATGAAAAAGGGTGAATCTGAGGGTTTTAAGGGTAAACTACTGATTAAAAGGACCATATTCCGTCACTATGCAAGCCTCTGAAGCACACAAACCCCAAACCTACCAAAGCCCACGATAGGAAAAGAAACAACTGTGTTAGCTGCCATACGCGAAGGGTTTTATTCATTCACGAAGGCAACCAGAATTCCAAACCTACCCACGGAAAAGAGCAACAATAGCTACCCTTCACATAAATATTTAAACCTAGTCTCGTTTTTGGGATAACAGCGGCGTACCTCCTCCGCATACCTCCCCTTCGACGCAGCCATGCTTCAGCGTACACCGCAAAAAACCGTGCAGCAGATATTTATCAAGCAACAGTTCTTTTGCGTAACAGGGTTTACGATCTCTGGGCAGGCATGGAGGTGTACAAAAAATACACCGAACCCTTACTGGCGCGCAGGCGAAATTTAACGAGTAACAGTGCCTTCGCCTAAAACAATTTATGGTCTCTGTCCAGGCATGGAGGTGTACAGCGCATGGAGGGCCAGATCGCATCCGTGATCGACGTCGTCCTGACCGACCTCATCTCGGCCGTCTCCTCTCTGACATGCGTCAGAGAGCCCTCGCTTCGAACCCAGCTGAAGGAACGCCTTTCGGCGTAATTACAAAGTAATATAAAATTTGACCATTATCATAATGTGACATTCCCATAATAAAATATGGCAATAAAGACTACTTGTCACTCCTCGATAGGCTAATCAGGAAAATTCAAACTCGTGGTGGCTTGAGCACCCATCAAGTCGGTGATAATAAAATAGTCCTCACGGCAGGGCTCCCTTCCGTAATAAAATTTGAGCCTTGTGTTCCCACGACCAAATTTTATGTGTGTCGAAGACTAGAGGTCGTAAACATAACTCGAACAACCTTCATTTTTCCTTCTTGCCATTTGCCACTTATCACAACATGTTTGGTTCACTTGTAGGGCCTTTGACTGGTGTTGACCAAACTTTCACCGAACACAACTTAAGTTCGAGTGTTTGTTTTCCACATTCTTGTAGTCATCTGAAATCTTTTTGAAGGATCTACTACACTTTCACATTTTAGGGAATTAAGGAAGCGTTAACACCTTTGAAATTGATCCCCGATCAATTACCCAAATTCTCGCTCAAACACCCATTCCACATTTGATAAAGTGAGAGCGAGAAAGATTCACTGCACATCCAATAAACAATTACATGATTTTATTTGCATATGCATGGATTGTTTTCCGAGCCTAACAATATCACCAAATTAGAAATTTTAAAAATCTTGAAAATATTCTAAATTTCTTCCCGTTAGTTGTTCGAAGATGTTTCACACATTTTTTTGTTTAAATTTTGTGTCAAAGTTGATAATTGAAATCTTAGATTAACCCTATTAGATGAACACAAAAAATGAAAAGTTAATTTATTGGGCTAATAAGTCAACAATTTGAGGGTTAGTAAAATGGGAATTATTTATATACTAGTGTAATTTTAAAACACAAAAATAATTTAAATAGTCTTATTAAAATTGTATCTAACGTTAATACCAAAACGTGATAGGAAAATTCTCACAAAATATTATGTATAATAAACACTCTAATTTTATATGTAAGTGATTTCTATTTTATAGCCAAATATTGATTTTTACATATATGATCCGAAAATGGTGAATTTTAACTTAGTTTCCTATTTTTATGGATATTTAGTAAAAGTATCTCAATTTAAGGTACTATGTTAAAACTAGCAC